>CAUYON010077080.1:0-29047 GCA_963573935.1 Arctocebus calabarensis
TTTTTGGTTTTTTGCTGAGTGTTCTGTGTATTCAGTGAAGACTTTAACTCTGGAGACTCTTCTGGTTCTGTAATATTTTCTTGTATTATTTCTTTTTCTTTTGAGACAGAGCCTCAAGCTGTCACCCTGGGTAGAGTGCTGTGAAATCACAGCTCACAGCAACCTCCAAATTCCTGGGCTCAAGTGATTCTGACTCTGCCTCCCAAGTAGCTGGGACTGCAGGCACCTGCCACAACGCCCAGCTATTTTTTGGTTGCAGCCATCATTGTTGTTTGGCGGGCCCAGGCTGGATTCGAACCCACCAGCTCAAATGTATGTGACTGGTGCCTTGGCTGCTTAAGCCACAGGCGCCGAGCCATTCTTATATTATTTCTTTAATGACTTTCTCTAGTTTCCTCTGTTATCCATTCCTGGAACTCCCAATAGGAAGATATTGGACTTCTGGCATGCTCCGCTAAGTTCTCTTATCTTAAATCTTCTATTTCTATTTCTTTGTAATTTTGATTTGCCTTTTTAGGAGGGTTTTTCCCCCAACCTTATCATCTAATTCTTTCATTAATTTTATTTATTTATGCCACCATTTTTAATGTGGAGGGATTCTTTCTGTTCTCTGAATATTCCACTTTGCAGCATCCTTACCCTTTTTGTTGCATAGATACATTATTTTTTTTTATCTCAGTAAAGGTGTTAATTACAGTTTTGCACAAAGTTTTTTTGTGCCTCCTACACTGTATCTTTATTTGGTTTGTAGTTTTAGTCTTCAGTCATGTTAGAGGAGTTTTTGTTTGTTCGTTTGTTTTGAGACAGAGTCTCACTCTGTCACTGTTGGTAGAGTGCCGTGGCGTCACAGCTCACAGCAACCTCAAACTCTTGGGCTTAAGTGATTCTCTTGCCTCAGTCTCCCAAGTAGCTGAGCCTACAGGTGCCCATTACAACACCTGGCTATTCTATTTGTTGCAGTTGTCAGTGTTGTTTTGGCTGGCCCGGGCCAGGTTCAAACCCACCAGCCTGGATGTATGTGGCTGACGCCCTCCCACTGAGCCATGGGTGCTGTCAGAGGAGTCTTTCAAATGTTTGGTGATTCCTGGTTGTTTGCTTGGATTTGAGTGTGAGGCCTTAAAATAACCCCCGGGAGTTGCATGCACCATCTTGCAGGCTCCTCAGACAGGCAGATGAAAGTCTGTAGTACAACAATTAACAGTTATCAGTATTAGTAGTTTTTGTTTTGTTTTTGTCTTTCTACTTGTGTTGGTTAGTTTCCCTGGAAGGGATTCCCCTGTTCTTTTGCTTGGTGGCAGGGGTGAAAGAGGGGAGGTGTAAGACGGTTGGCAGCATTCTCAGTGGCAAAAGAAGTCTGGGGGTGACAGGTCACATGTCAGCATGTGGACTTTCACAGACATCTTCACCCTTTCCAAGGAGTAAATCCTTAATTTTCTGCAGGGGTTGGGCAGTGATCTATGAAACTATAATCTTTCTGCCAACTTCCCAGTAATTATATTTTCAGATTCATCTGTATCTTTACCTTTAGAAGTAGCTGAACTTTTCTGGAGTTAAACCACTGATCAGTTTGCTTATAGTTCTCTATTTCCGCCCATGCCTACCTGCAGACTCCTGGTATTTTAAAACAATTTTTTACTGAGTATGACATATACAGTAAAGCACGAAGTCATAGATGGTTACTCAGACATATATGCATCTGAGTAACCACCACCTCAATCAAGATATAAAAACATTTTCAGGCTGGGCACAATTGCCCTGTCTTCTAATCCTAGCACTCTGGGAAGCCGAGGTAAGAGGATCCTTTGAGCTTAAGAGTTCCAGACCAGCCTGAGCAAGAGTGAAATCCCATCTCTACTAAAAATAGAAAAAGTTAGCTGAGTGTTGTGATGGGCACCTGTAGTCCCACCTAGGTGGGAGGTTGAAGCAGGAGGATGGCTTGATCTCAAGAATTTGAGATTGCTGTGAGCTAGGCTGACACCACGGCACTCTAGCCTGGGCAAGAGAGTGAGATTTTGTCTCAAAAAAAGAAAAATCATTATGTACAAAGATTCCTCTTTCCAGAAAATACCCTCCACCAAAGGCAACCACAGTTTTAATTGCTGTCACCTATTCTATTAATTAATAGACTTTTTTGATCTGTTCTAGAACTTACAGCACACAGAATCAGGCAGTATATATTCTTCCACGTATGACTTTTCACACCATGTTACGTTTGCCCAGGTATTTTGCTGTTAGTTGCTGGCTCTGGTTCCTGATTTACTGTCTTTTCTTTTTTCTTTCTTTCTTTTTTTTTTTTTTTCTTGTTTTTGGCTGGGGCTGGATTTGAACCCGCCACCTCCGGCATATGGGGCCGGTGTCCCACTCCTTTGAGCCACAGGCGCCTCCACCACTGTCTTTTCTTGGCCGTCCCTGAACTCTCCAACCTCCCCCACCGTCTTCGGTGCTCAGTGCCTCCTCTGCTCGGCTTCCCGATGGCAGTGGGGTGTCTGCCTCATCCTGGCTTGGCTCCAGCTGGTGGGTGTGCACCGTTTCCTTGATAATTATTTGTACTTGGTTCTTTGAACTGAGTCCAGGTGTACAACTGCCACACTGTGCTAACACGTTATTATTTCTGGCAGCTGGACAATTGTGTGAGAGAGAGAGATCCAGCCTGGTCCGAGTTCCTGGCTCTTTCACAGATGCATCTTCTGATCTGAGCACGTCTGTTCCTCTATCCCTGTTTCTCATTCCCCCAAGCCTCATGCATCCACCAAATATTGAGAGCCTCTCCAGGGTCCGCAGACTTCCGGTTAGTGAGAAGGAGTCTCATTCTGCCCTGGCAATCCCCTCCCCCCCTTATAAAGCCCAGTGCAGAGTGGAGGGCGGAGGTGGCTCTGTACAGAATTAAATATAATTTGATATTTTTGAAAAGTGTGATCTGGAAGAAATTAAGTGTGTCAAAGGTGTTATCTTGGAGTCAAGAATTAACAAGAGCCGGAAACACTCTTTCTGAGTTTATATGAGCCAAGGAGTTGATAAAGGAGCTAGCTTGAAACTAACCTCAAACGCTCAAATGTCTAACTTTCCTCTGGGTCCTTCATCTTCAAATAAGGCCAATCCTTATTTAATAACTTTGAGGACATCTTCTTAATAAAATTTATTTAAAAGCTTTTTGTAGTGTTATCTTTGTAGTCTTTTAAGCTCTACTCTTTGGTTGTCTGTTGGTAAGAAAGCATTTTTTTTTTTTTTTGCAGGTTTTACTGGGGCCGGGTTTGAACCCACCACCTCCAGTATATGGGGCCAGTGCCCTACTCCTTTGAGCCACAGGTGCCACCCGAAAGCATTTTTTTTTTTTTTTTTTGAGACAGAATTTTACTTTGTCATCCTTGGTAGAGAGCCATGGCATCATAGCTCACAGCCACCTCAGATTCTTGGGCTCAAGTGATCCTCTTGCTTCAACCTCCTGAGTAGCTGGGACTACAGGCACCGGCCACAATGCCCAGCTATTTGTATGAAACTTTTTTTTTTTTTTTTTGCAGTTTTAGGCCAGGGCTGAGTTTGAACTCGCCACCTCCAGCATATGGGGCCAGCACCCTACTCCTTTGAGCCACAGGTGCTGCCTGCCCAGCTATTTTTAGAGATGGGGTCAGGCTGGTCTTAAACTCCCGAGTTCAGGCAATCTAGCCACATCAGCCTCTCAGAGTGCTAGTATGACAGGCATGAGCCACCATGCCCAGTTCTACTTCCTTTTCTTAAATAACTTGTATCATCTTATTTCATAGTCTCCAGATCTTTGGAGAGTTGTGTGAGGAGGATGTTACGATGGGCTGGGAGGAATTAAAATCTGCCACTATGACTCAGCGCCTATAGCTTAAGCAGCTAAGGCACCAGCCAAGTACACCAGTTCAAATCCAGCTTGGGCCCGCCAAAAAACAATGACAACTACAACCAAAAAATAGCCAGGCATTGTGACGGGCACGTGTAATCTAAGCTACTTGGGAGGCTAAGGCAAGAGAATCACGTAAGCCCAAGGGTTGCTGTGAGCTGTGACACCATAGCACTCGACCCAGGGTGACAGCTTGAGGCTCTGTCTCAAACAAACAAACAAACAAAAAATCTGCCACTTAACATAAACTTAGGTTTAGTTTTGGATAAACTCAGCTTTTTTTAGAGCTCTCTCCCCAGTCCCTGCAGCCCAGGTGGCAGCTAAGCATGGGGGACTCTCAGTGGTCTTGCTGGGGGAGGTTATTGTCTAGGAGCTACATGTATTGGGGGTGTTCCAGGGCCTCCCTGCCCTGGCCATTGACCTCCTGCTTGTCCCTAGAGCTGAAACCACAGCTGGTGAGACTGTTGTTCTGTTTTATGCTGGCCAGGTCAGGGCCAGGCCCTCGCTCAGGCTACCATACCTCACCCTTGCCCACAGTAGCCCCAGGCAGACCTCATACCTACCTCCATGCCCCTGCGGGAGCTCAGGAAGATTTCTGAGTCCTTCCATGCCACAAAGGGGCCTAGAAAGATTAGCAGGTACCACCACTGGCCCCTTCTACCTAGAGCTCAGTCATTTCTAACAACCACCATGGGGATCACCATGTTGGACCTGGTGCTTCTGTCCAGGAACATGACTTTTCCCAGGATACACCTATGGAGAAAGGGTTAAGCCCACAGCTATGGGAGTTCCCGGACACTTTCATTTGTGCATGCTACCACCTCGGGAGACACCTGAGTCCCTGATCCATCATCCTTCTCCCTCTCCCTCCTGGAAGTGCGGAGGCTTTCCTGGAAGTATGAGGGCTTTCTCCTTTCATCTCCTATAGGGCGGGCACTTCCCCTAAATCTCTTCACAGGACTCACATTTCAGAACTTTGCTTATGAACTATAAAGGAAACTTTTGGAATTTAGAAAACCCTTTCTTTGCCTTGTGACGTTCAGCTTTCAAGCCTTGTCTGAGAACGTTGGCTCTGAGACTTGAGGCAGAGGAGGGCCCCTTTCTCCCATCTCCATCATTAATGACAAGTGTCACTGGCCAAAGAGGGAGAAAAAGAAGAGGAGGAAAAATCAACACATCGAAAGCACACTGCATACACATTCAAGGTCCTGTTATGTGGGAGAGATGGTATCAACTGCAGCTGCTGAGGGAGTGCCATGGAGGGCTGGCTTGGCACTGGGTTCCATTGCAAGTTGCAAGTTGCTCACTGCCAATCCGCGTGGTGCCCAAGAGGAAGGTTTCTCAGCACTGGGAGGGGGGCTTCAGCTGCTGCTTCCCTGGGGGTAGGAAAGGAGCAGGTTGGCTGGGGCTCTGGCCTGGCAGGTGGCACAGGTGGACCCTACATCCCTCCTTGAACCCAGGACAAGCACATCATTGCCTCACAGTCCTCCCTCTGGGGGGTGTTGGTTTGTTGGGTGCTTATAGGAAAACTATTTCATCTCAGCTGAGTCAGTGCTGGGTGGGTAGAAGAGTGACATTTCATATGAACTGCTGGCCACAGAGCAGTAGTCTGACACTCTGGGCAAAAGGTCTAGATTGGGATCAAATCTGTGATGAGGGGAGGTCACCACTGAAATTTAGAGAGAATTGTTTTCTATTGAGGTCAACTAGCCTATAAAAATAAAAATTGTTAGAGGACTGTATTCATGTTGACACCAGTTTCATTTTGGTTTTTGTTTTGAAAATATAAAAGCCTCCATTAATCTATTTTTTAAATAATGAGCTAGAATATAAAAGCTACAAATGCAATAAATTTAAAGCACACACACATTTTCATCGTATGGAAGTTTCATGAAAATAGGAACCAGATTGGGTGCAGTGGCTAAGGCTATTATGTCAGCACTTTGAGAGGCTGAGGTGGGAGGATCTCTTCCTCAAGTCCAGGAGTTTGAGACCAGCCTGGGCACCTAATGAGACCTCATCTCTGAAAAAAAAAAAAAAAATTAGCCAGAATGGCAGCACTTGTCTGTAGTCCCAGCTACTTAGGAGACTGAGGCAGGAGGATTGGTTGAGTCCAGGAGTTGGAGGTCATGGTAAGCCACTGGAGTGCAGATGATAACACAGTGCTTCAGCCAGAGCAACAGAGCAAGACCTGTTTCATTATGGGAAAAAAAGAAAGGAATCACAGAGGAAAAGACCAGGAGGGCAAAGTGGGGAGTGGGGAGATTCCCCTCCGCTCCTGCCAGAGGCCGGAGGGAGGTAGAGGCAGAGGAGTTCTAAGAGAGGTGGGAACAGGTACGTCAGTAGCTCTTGAGACACACTGCTATTTCTCAACTTCCCCTGAAGCTCAAATACCTCCTACTACTGCCTCCAAACAAAGTCAATTACCTGAGCAATGTTTGTTTCAGCTTTCTGTGGCTCTTTACCTCAAAATTTCCGGAGGTTCTGGGTCAAATACCTGCCCCAGCACTCCAGAGCCTACAGTGCAACATCCCAAATTCTAGAACACTGATGGGCTCTATTGGCTAAGAGACGTGGAGTGGAAAGTGGACTGTGCCCTGAATGGAACTTTCCTGAAGTGGGAGCAGGCCTGCTTTTACTCCCCTGGCTCCCAGTTACAGGTAGACACACAAGTGCTGCAGGATGGATGAATGGCTGTGTTGCTGGGATCTCACCCCTTGCGTAGAGAGGCTCATCCTCTTCAGTAGCCCAAGAACGAGGAAAGGGGCTGGGAGCGTGGTCCTGAGCAATCCTAGGCAGGAAACTGTCCTTTCTCTCATGTCAACAGAGTGAATAAGCTGTTCCCTGTGAGGCAAGAGCACAGACCTGCTCGTGCCCTGACAGGGTAATCAGTGCCGAGCACTGAAGCGTGTGTCATCCCTGTCACGTCTTGCCACTGGTCCCACCACCTGCTCCAGGGCTTTTGCCTAGAATTGAAACTCAGCTGCTTAACAGGCCTGCCCCTCCCTCCACCCCATCAGCTACCTTCTCTTTTCTCTGACACTGTTATTAAATGCTGTTCTAGGGAAGGGACTAAACCTTTCTTTCCTGGAGTTAAAGTAGGTGGGAAGGAGCTACGACAAGCGAAAAGCCCAAGACCACAGCTACTCTTTCAGGCAAGGATTGATCCAGGGGCTTTCTTGTGCTCACTCCTGACTGTGCTTCCTCTGGACAGAGATTGTGCCTGGGACAGTTCCGCAATCAATTCCTGCCTCAGTTTTCTCATTTCTAAAATGATAATAAAAGTACCTGCTTCCCAGGGTTTGGGGGATGAATAAAGATGTTCTAGATATAAAGTTCTTTAAACAGTATGACACAAGGGCTATGTTCTGAGGAGTGGGAAGTTTATATACACTTACAAAGATACAAAACTCAGTACAAATGTGAATATTTAGTTAAGATAGTAAAAGAAATCACAACAAAAAGAATTTGAAAGATTGACAAATTCTAAAACTCACAAAACATTTGAAATATCATTGTATTTGTGTTAATCGACTGCCAGATGCTGTCTATCCCTTCCCCTTCCTGTTTGCTGGCACACTCTTTGATCGTCTCTTTATTCAGTACTAATTTTATAATGTCATTTTTTAGTGCAAATAGATTGCAATCTTCCCTCTAGTCTGGGTGATAGAATTAAAAAAAAAAAAAAGATAGGTATTTAATAATGGTTAATTATCGGGTAGTTTCTTTCCACTTCACAGCTCTTCGTCAGTAATATTGTATACAACTTCAGGATTATTGGTGAATTTGGGAAAACTCTGATTTACTCACTATGACTGTGTAACAGATCACCCCAAATGTAAAATGGCATAAAACCACTCTATTAGGCTCACAGGTTCTGTGGGTCAGAAATTCACAAGGGGGGGCTCGGCACCGGTGGCTCAATGGGCTAAGGCACCAGCCACGTACACCTGAGCTGGCGGGTTCGAATCCAGCCTGGGCCCGCCAAACAACAATGACAGCTGCAACCAAAAAATGGCAGGGCGTTGTGGTGGGCGCCTGTAGTCCCAGCTACTTGGGAGGCGGAGGCAGGAGAACTTACTTGAGCCCAGGAATTGGAGGTTGCTGTGAGCTGTAATGCCACAGCACTCGATCCAGGGTGACAGCTTGAGGCTCTGTCTCAAAAAAAAAAAAAAAAAATGCAATTCACAAGGGGAATGAGCTGGTCCTACTGGACCACTGGGGCTGGACTCATCTGCAGGCTCCTTCCCCCTCCATTGGCGCCTGGGCTGGGGTCTGGAGGGTAGGACAGCTGGCTCTAGCACCAGCTAGTGGCCTGACAAGCAGCGTGGCCTCCCCACGGCATGGCAGCCCCAGGGGAGTTGGACATTTTACCTGGTGGTTCAGAACTTTAGGGGGAGGGATCCAGCTATTAAGGAGAAAGCTGCATCACCTTATGATCTAACCCAAGGGACCAAGCAGTGTCACTTTCCTCCCATCCTGTAAGTGAGAGAAAAACCCACCAGATTCAAGAGGAGGGGAATTGGCTTCTACCTCCTGACAGGGAAGTGGCCAGTGTTAGAAGAGCATGGACAGGAGATGTTGCTGCAACCGGCTTCGGAAACTAAAATCTGCCGCAGCTTCTATCACATTCCTGTCACATATGAACTATTGTAGAACAGGAATTATGAGAGAGTCTATTTCTTGAAATTACCATCAAAAAAAAAAAAAGAAAAGAAAACATACATTCCAGACACATTTGAAAACACCCTTTTCAAGTGTTCTGTTTTGATCAGGTGTCAATGAAAATGAAATCTTCCACTTGTAATTTTATGTCTGCTTGGATGAATTTTCCACAGACAGGCTCTGTATTCTCTTCCTTATTTCTCTTCCTTTATCCAGTTCTTCTGTCATGAAAGGACACCTCCACATCACAGCGCAACCTCTGGCCTTATACCTTTGTGTCGTAACACCAGGTGAGGCGGCCTGGGGTATTTTTGGAAACTACTCCTAAACCAATAATGTCACTGTACATGAACCAACCTTCTTCCCGAGTTCTGGCCCAGCAGGAAAGACAAAGTATCTCTTCAAGAACTTCATGCCAGAGTTTGCTTTGATTACATCAGCTGGAGTCATGGGGCCAATGGTCTGACGAACCAAACACCACGGTGGTTGGGGGGATTCCAGAGCTGACTGGCCAGTCCCAGGCCACACACTGCTTTCTCGCAGCTGGAGATGGAGTCAACACCCCCCAAACCATGGAGCCAAAGGATGGGGAAGGGTTGGTTCTTGGAGGAAATTAGGGGATATAAATGCGAAACAAACAAACAAATAAACAACAGTTGTTCGTTTACCGCAAATGTACGGCACACTTTGAGAACAGAGTGGTAGAAAGGACGGCCACCAAGGGGAGGGGGTGACAGAATGGGAAATCAGGTGCCCAAGACCTCCTCCAGCTTGGCAGTCTGGACTAGGGTGCTATGATGGGCCCTACAGGCATGTCCCTCTCTCGAGGAACCGACTGGCCTGAGTGAGCAACATGTGGCCTCAGGTCAGCCCAAAGGTGCTGCCGGCCCATTCCTGGCTGACCACCTCCACACCTCCTCTCTGTCTTCTTGTCCTGACCTTTGTCCTCCTAGGCTTACTCCATATCCACAGCCTTCGAGGGGCTGGGCTGGAGAAATCTTCAAGACTTCGCCATCAATCGTGTTTCACCTTGGATCTCGACCAAGTAAAGCCTTGTCTTGGCACATAATTCACAGGACACTGCTGTGGGAGGGTCCCAAATATCCCTCTCATGCACACAGAACCTGCGGCTCTCCTGTAGTTTGATGCATTGAGTGGTGGTTTTCGATCTTTTTGCAGTCATTAGACTCTTCTTGAGAACCCGATGGAAGCCACAGACCTGGGTGGCTCAGTAAGGTAGCCTCTAGCCACATGCCGCAGCTGAGCTCTCGAAACATGGCCAGATTGCACGGAGAAGTGCTGTGAGCATAAAACACTGTGGATTTTGGAGATTCAGTATAGAAAAAAGTAAAATATCTTCTTAATAATTTTATATGTTGTTCATGTATTAAATTGATAAAACTTTGGGTTATTTGGTTTAACAAAATACATCATGAAAGTATTTCACCTGTATCTTTTTACTTTTTCTTAACATGGCCAATAGAAAGGTGAGTATGGCACCTAGTGGCTCCCACGACTTTCTGTTGAACGGGGCTGCTCTGGCTCCTTTCTCCAGAAACACTCACCTGCATATGTAACCACATGATTTCATAGATAATTTTAGGTACTGTGGGAAGTACCCTAAATCCTATCATGACCTCTAGGTCCAAATGAAGAATCTCTAAGTCAGGAATGTCATGATTTTCTCCAGACCCAGCTTATACCCCACTATTACTGTGCAGATGGGGAAACTGAGGGTCTAGCCCTGCTCCCCGTCAGGACAGCTGTCCTTTGGGAGTGTGGGGGAGCCTGGGCCCCCTGGTCTAGGGACAAAGAGTCTAGTCCTAGGCTATGTCAGGTGGGTGACTTTCTTTTTTTTTTTTCTTTTTGAGACAGAGTCTCAAGCTGTCGCCATGGGTAGAGTGCTGTGGCAACACAGCTCACAGCAACCTCAAACTCTTGGGCTTAAGCGATTCTCTTGCCTCAGCTTCCCAAGTAGGTGCCCACCCACAACGCCCAGCTATGTTGTTGTTGTTGTTGCAGTTGTTGCGGTTGTCATTGTTGTTTTAGTTGGCCCGCACCAGGTTCCAACCCGCCAGCCTCAGTATATGTGGCCGGCGCCCTACCCACTGAGCTACGGGTGCCATCAGCTGGGTGACTTTCTACTGCTTTATCTGTGACCCACTTGGAGTAAATTGTTGTTTGTAGTCTCCCACATTTCACATTTACTTTTTCATTAGATTTTACTTCTGGTTCATGCAAATTAGAAGTAGTTCCCATTCAATTAATTTTCACTTCATTATTAATTTTCTGCTTTGGCTGGTACTGTAATAAAACATTTTACATCTAGTTGTAATAATCCAACATCAATCCAGTTTCATTTGCCTCGAAAAACAAGTCCTAAAAAGGAAGCATGATTATTGTTCAATTATATACCACACTGATAGTAGAATGACTGAATGCGCATCATTTTAGGAAACCACTTAGTACTAACATGCACATTGAATCCTTTTTTTATGTGGCTTCACAGTTTTCTTCTACAATTTTCATAACTTTAATGTTTCCTGATTACTCTCTTTTACCTTTATTAAAAAGTCTAATAGAGGCTCGGCTCCTGTGGCTCAGCAGGCTAAGGCGCCAGCCACGTACACCTGAGCTTGCGGGTTCGAATCCAGCCAAGGCCCGCCAAACAACAATGATAGCAACAACCAAAAAAATGGCTGGGCATTGTGGCGGGCGCCTGTAGTCCCAGCTACTTGGGAGGCGGAGGCAGGAGACTCGCTTGAGCCCAGGAGTTGGAGGTTGCTGTGAGCTGTGATGCCACAGCACTCTGTCCAGGGTGACAGCTTGAGGCTCTGCCTCAAAAAAAAAAAAAAAAAAGTCTAATAGAAATTAACTAAGGTGTTGGGAACTATAACTAGTGATGTCAGAACCAGAGGTGAGGAGTTATAAACGGTGATGTCTGTAACCGGCTCAGGGGTAGGTGAAGAGAGAGCCCTAGTCTGGGAAGGAGCTGCCACCACAGCTGCTCTTATTGCTGTCACCTGGACTCCTGGCTGCAGGGAGTTGGGCTCAGCTGCTGAGCCTCCTTCCCCAGAAGCTGGCCTCGCTTAGGCGGGACTGGGCCACCCCCATCCCATTCTCTGCCCTCAGTCTCAGGACAACCAGCTTCCTTCCACTGCTCCCAGGTCCCGTCTGCTTCCTCCTGGCTGCATCCTCTGTCCTGACACTCGGATCTGGAAGAGCTGCTCCACCTGCGGTCCTGGACTCCTGCCAGAGGTTTCTGGAGATGCTGGTTGACCCAGGATGCTGGGGAAGAACAGAGGTGCTGAGCTGAAGGAGAGACCTGGGGGTGGAGCCCCAATCTGTTTATAGGACTGTGGCTCCTAGGAGGCTGGCGGATTTGAGGCCAGTCCCATCCCATTGGGACAGTTGCTGTCATTCAATCAGAAAGCCGGGCCTGGAGAGCAACCAGAGGGTCAGCATGGACAGCCTGTCACCCGGGGAACCCCTTGACCATCCTCACCAGGTAACAGCGTCTGCCAAGCCTGGGGCCAGAGTGCATCCTGAGTAGCTTGTCACAGCTGAAATCAGGGCAGTCTGGTCTCTGCCTAGACTGAGGCAGAGGGTGAGGCAGTCTGGG
Source organism: Arctocebus calabarensis (assembly GCA_963573935.1). Lineage (NCBI taxonomy): Eukaryota > Metazoa > Chordata > Mammalia > Primates > Lorisidae > Arctocebus > Arctocebus calabarensis. The sequence goes on from CAUYON010077080.1 coordinate 12,153, forward strand.
ATTGGGGGTGCAGAGTAGGGAGATGAGTAAGCAGCATCCAGAGAAGCAGGGCCTGGGGACAGGAGTCTGGTCAGCAGAGCCTCTCCTCTCAGCCATGAGTGACCAACAGCAACACCCTTAGTGGCCTCCAACCTCCCCCAAAGGCTCACATCCACATCAGAGAACATAGCGGCTGTGTGACAGAGAAGGAGGCTCAATAGGCCACAGGCTAGTGGACTTCTTGGGACTGCTGAAACCCTAGGATCACCCTATGTGTCTTAGGAGCTCTGGGCCCCAAAGCCCGTCCCCGCCAGAACTCTGAGGCTGGTCCTAAGGAGGCCTGTAGACTGCTTGCCCCCACCCAGCCATGTTTTCCCCTTCATCCCAGGTTTCTCATCCTTTGCCAGAGACCAACGCCAGCAGGACTGGCTCCTCAGGTCTCTTCTGGTACCTCAGATGGTCGCCAGGAGGGGGCTAAGTGTGCCAAGGTTACTGTCCCAGGGTCCTCTGCCTCATTAGCAGAACTTACTGGGTTCTGGAGCCTTGGCTTTGAGACCTAGGCCAGAGCAGGATCCAGACAAATAGCTTTAGACTGGTGTTTCTAGAAAAGACTTGGCCTAGGGCAGGCTAGACACCAAAGAGTCCTGGGAGAAGGTAGAGAGAGACCCCCACACACACACTGAAGGACATATGTGGTGGACATATCTGGGGGGACACATCCCCAAGTCAGACATCAGTGGGAAGCTGAGTCTGGGAGGAGACCAAGGATACAGGGTGGGGGAGGGGCAGGATAGTGTCGGCCCCATTGCCCCTGCTCCAATCAGGAATTCTGAGCCCCAGAAAGGCCCCTGTGGAGGTTTCTGAAATATCCTACATTTCAGCTCATCTCCTTGGCAAAGGCTGCATCCTTCTCCTTACTCCCTCAGCCTACTGAAAGCCCAAGTTTCGGTGATTTTGGAATTCGAGTCCACCCCACACCTGGGTAGCACCTCACCCCAGCCAGCGTTCCCAGGACTGAGGCCCCAAGACCAAGTGGGTTCCCATAGTGAGTAAGCCTCCTTTCTGCTGGAACGGAGGCCTGGAGCCTGTCCTGGAACCAGAGCTGGGCTGGCAGGGCAGGCTGGGTTTCCAGGACCTGTTCTGGAACGTGCCTGTTATGTGACACAGGAGTGTTGGCCCAGACTGACTCAGGGAGGTGCAGGGCCTGAGGTTGTGCCCAGCCTCCACTCCTCTCTCTGGAAGGGCGGGCTTATTTCCCTCTTCCTTCCAAAGCCCCAGAATCATGGTCACAAATAGTCTGGACCCCAGTCTAGGGTCTCAACCCCCTCAATCTCCCTTGGACCACATCCCCTGAGGCAGGCAGGGGCCAGCGCTGAGACTCTCACAAAACTTCCTGGGCCTTCTTGGCCTCTCCATTGGGAGGAGGACGGTGAAGGTTCTGGGACCCTGCACAAGACTTGAAGAGAGAGTGGCAGAGAACCCAACAGGGAAGCCCTCCCAGGACTCCCTCCAGATGGATCCAGGGGCAGTCATCAATTAAGGCAAGATTTCAGGTGGGAGGGATCGCAAAAGGAAACCCCAGCGTCCCCAGGAGAAAAGAATCCTATTAGTTAATATGTTAATCACCAGTCAAAAACAAACCTATGAAATTCTGGTTTCTAGATTTCCACGAGCAGTAGGGGGAAAGTTTGGTGCTTTTACAAAGAAGGAGAGTCCTGGGGAAGTTCCAATAGTAGAACAGCACAAGAGTCTTGAGCTCTGCTTTAGAGTTTGAATTCTAACTCTGTCACCTGCTAACTGTAATCTTGGGTGAGTGAACTTTTCTAAGTCTCAGTTCCCCCATCTGTAAAGTTAGAGGGGTGAGAGGCTGTAGGGGTATAAATCAAGTTAGAACATGTAATATGCTCAGTACAGCACTGTCCGTCTAAAAAAGACCCCAGAGAAAGTGATCTTTAAACATGTTGAGTTTACTCAGGAATGAGGATTATAGCCTAGAATGTACAGATTGGCAAACCACCATCAAGGGGCGGGAAAGGAAACCTTTTATTAGCAAAAAGGGGACAGGTTCACCTAAGCTACTCATAAGTAGAGTTCATTGGTTCCAGAGGCTGGAAACCAGAGCCGTTGTCAGTTTCTTAGTGGAGGTGCCAGCACTGGGCCAGTCATCAATTAAGGCAGCGGGCAAGTGTTTCTTGTTCGTTTGTTTGTGAGAGCATCTCATCTGAATTCCTGCAGTCCTAAAGGACGTCTAATGATAGACCTGGTCAAAGAAGGAGATGTATAAAGGATGTGAAATGGTTTTCTGTGGGGTTTTTAGAAAGTCCTCGGAGACAGTTTATCGCAGGCACACAAGCGTAAGCCTTCTCCCCTTCATGTCCTCGTGCCCCTATTTGTGTGGATCTGACCAAAGCGATTCCATCTTGCTATCTGCAACTTTCATGGTACCTAGAAATGTAACAGGCACTTCATAAACAGTAACAAGAGTAATTACCTAGAAACTGCTTAATTTTTTCCTAAGAATTCTATAGGTGTTAACATTTTTAGCCGCAGAATACCCTGTGAAGTTAGTACTATTATTATTCCCACTACAGATGAGGGAATAGAGGCACAGAGAAGTTCAATGAGTTACCCAGGGTCACACAGCAAGTGGCAGGACCAGAGTTTAAATCCAGACAACCTGGCTTCAGACTCTGCCTTTAACTCCCGATAAAGACCATTCATTGTCATTATTGTCACGATAATACAATGCTCTAGGTGCTCTATGTTAGTGATGGTCTTAGAAGTAAAGACAGTTGAGATTTCATCCTAGGAAAACCAACTTGCCAGGGAGTGGAGGATTTTCTGTGAGAAGCTCTTAGTGGCAGGAAGGACACCAGTCCTCAGACTCGGGGTGGTTACTGGCTAGAACACGAGCAGTTGGGGATACTTCTAATAGTCCCAAGTATCTTCAGAGCAGCCCCAGCCTATCGACCTGTGGAGCCTCGGCCTGGCCAAGGAGCAGGAAAGCGAGGCCAGGCTGCCGCTGCCTTCCGCTGTCGTGGAGTGGGGCATTGAAACTCAGCACCCTGCACGGCCGCAGCATCCCAGCCACCACCTTCCCTGGGCAGGCAGTGGAGGAGTTTAGGTGCAAGGAGGAAATGGAGCCAGGTGTCTAAAAATTTATTAAATAAATCCCTGCCAAGTAGAACCTTAAGATCTGTAGAGTTGAAATGTTGCTGGCGTCTTTGGAATGAATTCCAAAGAAGAGAGAAACAAGTCTGCCTTGCGGGGGGGGGGGAGATCTCACGCGCTCTGCCAGGGCGCTGAATGGAATGACAGGGACACTCAGCGTGGAGCCACAGGAGAGGGCGATGCCGGGTGGGGCTGTGAGTCACAAGCGGCTCTGCTGTGGCCTGTTGTCCTTTATGGTTCTGTGTGGGGAGGGGAGGGAGAGGGGATCTCTGAGGGCACCGAGCTGGCCCCAGCAGGCAGCGTCTGTGCAGAGCAGACACAGTTCCTTGTGGGCACTGAGTCCTCTGACCGCATGCACAGAGCAGGAAAGACACCGCCGTCCCCCAACAACACAATGCCTGATGTCCACCACGCAAGCACCATGCTGTCTCTGCTCCCTCAGGGTAGGGGTGAAAGGCGGAAGGGCAGAGGGGAGTAGGGTCCCCTGCGGTGGGACTGATGTGGTGTGGTCTAACCTGGTGCAGAGGCCACTGAGGGATCGAAGACACGGAACAGACTTTTTCTGGCTTGAGGTCTTCTGTGGGCTCTTCACGGGGCCCCTCACATTGCATGTCTCCTGGGGTTAGCATTTCATACCCTCTGTGTGAGTGGTGCCCCTGAGGTCCTGCCACACTGTGGCCCTGAAGAGTCCCCTCCCAGCTGGGGCAGGCGATGCTCCCCCCCCCGCCGTCCCCCATTCTAACAGCTCTTCCTGCTGGGCACGAGCTCCACGGGGTCCTCCTGCACAGGCTCCTTTTTAACGTCATGCAAGGCCAACAACCTCGGGTCAGCCCCCAGAATAAATGCCCCCTTATCCTGCTAGACTCATTAGAGTTACATCTGATGGCTTATCAAGCAAAGAACCTGTGCCCAGGAAGAGCCACCCAGGCAGGCCCCAGGAAGAACAGAAACCCAAGGGCACCCCTGGATCTCAACTATGCCCGCTCAGGACCTTGTCCCCAACAGGACTCTGCCATGGCCTGCTTGCCTCCGTTCTTCCTCCTGCCACCTACTCTCCACTGTCTTGCTCTATCTCTGGCCTTGGAGCCTCTGCCCACTCAGCTTTCTCTCCCGGCTTGTCCTCATTAGCATCTCAATGTGCAGTGACCTTTCACCCACAGCACCTTCCCTGTAATGGCCTGAGGTTCTTAGAGTTTCCTAGTCCACACCCCAGACGGTGCAGACAGGCTGAGCTCTAGTTGAGTGCCTGTGGGTGTCACAGACCTGGGCTCCCCAGGGCTCAGCGCTCCCTTGAGTCCTATGATAGTGAGGGCTAGGGGCTGGGACCAGGCAGGGTCCTGTAGTCACCAAAAGGCTGCCCTCTCTGGGAGCTCAGGGTGCGGCTGATGTTGATCTGACAGGTGTGGTAGCCGCTCCTTGGCCTCAGTTCCTTGCTCTGTCCACTACACTGTACAATCCTGTCCTTGAAGGGGAGAGAGACCCACAAATTTAATCCCGGGGCTCGATCTGCCATTCCCTGACTGTTGCAATCCAGAACCATGACCCCAAGGGCAGTGGTGGACAAAGGCTGGCTCGTCCCCAGAGGACGTCTCCAGCAGGCCTGGCAGAGTGTCAGTCTCCAAGTACCGGGAGTCTGGTGAGGGCATGTCTGAGGCCAGGGGCTCCCACAAGACAACAATCGGGCTTGAGTGAGGTGACAAGCTTCAGGGACCCAGCAGTTTGATACTTCTCTCCAGGGGGAGGCCGCTGCCTGCTGGTGCCTCACCGTAAGAGTCCTGGAGGCGCGGAACCTGCCCTGGGCTGACATGTGTGAGTATCTGTCCCCTGGGCTCCAGCGCGTGCAGGGAGGACAGAGCCCCATGGGAGAGGCCCAGACAAGTGCCCCGGGGCTGGCCGGGGCTGCCCATAGGGGCTACCGGGGTCTTGGTAGGAAACTGGCCTGGCCCCTTGACAGGGCTGCGAGGAGTCTCTCTCACAACAGTTTTCTTGACTTTGGCAGTGAGTGAGGCCGACCCCTACGTGGTGCTACAGCTGCCAACTGCACCAGGCATGAAATTTAAGACCAGAACAGTCACCAACTCTACTCATCCTGTGTGGAATGAGACCTTCAGTTTCCTAATCCAAAGTCAGGTCAAGGTAAAGGACAGGGCACCTTCCTCCACTCACCGTGAACAGGTTGGAGCCCTGCAGGGGGGCTCTTGAGTTGGAGCACACATCCTCCAGGGCTCTGCCAGAGAAACTCTCCGAAGAGGGTATCTTTTTGGCTTGGCCAGTGTGTACTGTGTGTGAGAGAGTGTGTGAACAAGTGAACACGGTCTCTCCACCAAGTGGCTCTGGTACCCACCTCCAGCAAGCTGTTCTTCCTCTCTAAGCCTATCTATAAAGTGGAGACAGTGACAGTCACCTCCTGCTGGGTCACTGGAGAGTTCAGCGAGACCATGTATTTAAGACCACCTCAGGGGACCAGCAAAGCCAGGGAAAGAGAGAGACACCGGGACAGACAGACAACATTCAAAATTCTTTGACAGAATTTTATTTTTGACAAAAACAAAAATCAGGAGAGAGAAATTAGAAATTTTCTGGATTTCTTTTCTTTTCTTTCATTTTTTTGAAACAGAACCTCACTTTGTCACCCTTGGTAGAGTGCTGTGACATCATAGCTCACAGCAACCTCAAACTCTTGGGCTCAAGGGGTACTTTTTCCTCAACCTCTTGAGCAGCTGGGACTACAGGTGGCCACCACAACAGCTAATTTTTTCTATTTTTAGTAGAGACAGAGTCTCACTCTTGCTCAGATTGGTCTCAAGCTCCTGAGCTCAAGTAATCCACTTGGGTCAGCCTCCCAGAGTGCTGGGATCACAGGCACCCACCACAGTGTCCAGTTGTTTTTTTGAGACAGGGTCTCATTCTGGCTCAGGCTGGTCTCGAACTCCTGAGCTCAGGTGATCCACCTGCCTTGGCCTCCCAGAGTGCTAGGATTACAGGCAAGAGCTATGGCTCCTGGCCCAAATTTTGCTGGATTTCCTTATATTTCATTTGAGTTTTATAGTTATTTTTATTTTGAAGTACTAAAGTGTGGAGGCCTAAGAATCTTTTCTGCACAAGTGTTCAATAGAGGTGAGCTATTACTGTTGTTATGAGTAGATAACGTGACAAGTTGCTGTTCCTGGTCTCTAGAATGTTTTAGAGCTTAGCATCTATGATGAGGACTCAGTCACAGAAGATGACATCTGCTTCAAGGTTCTCTATGATGTCTCAGAGGTTCTCCCTGGTGAGCTGCTCCGGAAGACCTTTTCCCAGCGTCCCCAGGTGGGTGGGAAATCTCCACGGGCTCTGGGCTGAAGAAGTTACTCAGTTTCTCCCATCTGTTCAGATGCTGCAGGGTCTGCTCGAGACAAATGTAAACCCCTCCCAGAGATATTTGCATTTTAATAAGAGAGGACAAGGCTTAACTTTACAAGTCTATGCTGAATCACCAAATAGAGGAATTTTAGTCATTGGTGGCAGGAAGATTTTGGGAGGTGGACAGCTTCCTTACGTTCCTCAGAAACCAAGCCTTGGCGCAGCTGTAGGGCTGCTTTGGGAGGGTCCTGGCACTCTTCCCACTGCAGGCAGGGGTTGGGGGAGGGCAGAACTCTGGGGGCTGGACCCTCCTCAGGAGGAAGAAGAAATGGGCCCGTGCATCCTCACACTCCTCTGGCTTGCTCCTTGGCTTCCCCTTCTGCCCTGGCCAGAGTTTTGGGACCCAGAACGGAGGGAGACCTGTTCTGTGCAAACTTCTATCTGTGGGCAACATGGGCAGGTAGACCACCTGGCCCCACACCTCAGTTTCCTCACCTGCAAATTGGGAATAATATTAACGTGCCTCCTGTAGAGACTGCTTGAAATGTGAGATCATGTATAAAAGACCTGCGTCAACTCAGTAAGAGTTACTGACTTACTCGTCCCCTCGGCTTGCAGGGAGAAGAGGAGCTGGACGTGGAGTTCCTGATGGAAAAAACGTGAGTGATGCCACACAGCCGGGGCCCAGGCTCCAATTGGGGAAATGGCTCTGCCCCCAATCCTCCCTTGGTCCAGCCTGGCCGAGATGTGCTGTCCCTCATCTCCCCACCCCTGCCAGAGGTGAGGGAGGCCAGGTGCCTCCCTTCCCCCAGAACCTTACCCAGCACAGGGACACCCCACAAGGGTGGCAGGTGGAAGGCCAACACAGGGCAGGAAGGGTTTGCCTTGGCAAGCCTAACTCTGGACTGTTTGATTTTTCCAGGTCGGACCACCCAGAAAACCTCATCACCAACAACGTTCTTGTGGTAACTGCCTTCCCCAGGCCTCAGGGAGGGGCCCTTGGGTTAGGGGCAGCAGCCTGGGTGGGGACCCGAAGGGACAGGCAGGGACAGGACTCTGTGGAAAGACCACCAGGCAGGGGGTTGCTAGGGCTGTGGGTCCTGGAGTAGCCTGGAGCTGAAGGGCACACAGAGAGAGGGCAGGCAGGGCTGTGCTAAGAGGAGGTTCTGGCCGGAGGCTGGATGGCTGTGGAAACGTCAGGTGCTTCCTGGTGGTGTTTAGCTTTGTGCGATGAGCTCAGTTCTGGGATTGCTCTGAGCTCTTCCCTAGAAAGTGGTGATGAAGCCATGCAGGCCAGGCCCACCTTCAGGTTGCTAGTGTTGGGTTCCTGAAGCTCAGAGGAAGGTTTCTGTGTTGTGCTTATTACCTCCGAGACGGGCTAGAACCAGAGTCAGCCAGCTCCTCCTTGGGACAATGGAGCCACCAGGCGGCAACCCACAGGTGTGTTAGAAGCTTTCCACTCAGGGTGTGGCCCTCAGGCCAGCAGCAAAGGTGCCCCCAAGGGCAGACCAGCCTCAGTCCCGCACAAAGGGGCCCACAGCACAGACTGTAAGAGGTGCTTATTTCCAGGGCCCTGTGAGTGCTTGTTTAATTGGTTCATATTACTTTTTAAAAATGCACATTAAAATGAAGTCATAGCTATGGCCTAAGAGGTGATCAAAACCAGCCGTGGGTTGGTAAATCCAACAGTGCTATGCCAAGTGGGCAGCAGGGCTCACGTGGCAAGCCAGGGAAGCGGAGGACAGTGAGGAGACACTGTCGTTGCTGCGGCTCTGTGTATCTCTCTGCCTCCTGTGCCGTCATCCTGTAGACCCCTGGCTTGCTTACACTATTTGGGAGTCTCTGTAGTAGAATACTTCCTCCCGCTCAAGGGTGTAGAAAGAAACCATGTCTGAGAGCTGGACAGTGGTCAGGGATCCTAGAAGATTTTTTTCTTTGAGGCAGAGTCTCACTATGTAGAGTGCCAGTAGAGTGCTGTGGCATCACAGCTCACAGCAACCTCCAACTCCTGGGCTTGGGCGATTCTCTTGCCTCAGCCTCCCAAGTAGCTGGGACTACGGGCGCCCCCCACAACGCCTGGCTACTTTTCTGTTGTTGCAGTTGTCATTGTTGTTTTAGCTGGCCCAGGCCAGGTTCAAACCCTCCAGCCTACGGCATGTGGCCGGCACCGTAACCACTATGCTACGGGTGCCGCCAAGGATCCCAGAAGTTTTGCAAAGCTAGGAGAGCTGGACGCAGGAGTGGAGCCAGGGGTCTCCTGGCTGCTCTGGAACATCAGGCTTAGCAGGTGCAGAGGGTGAGAGACGGGCAAAGGGGTCTTGCATCCAGTCCCATTCTGAGCTCCACTTCTTGTCCGGTGTGTGGTAGATTTGGGACAGAGGGGCACAGAGGGTTGAGGTTGAGGAGACCTCAGTCTATCCTGCAACGTCCCCTGCGCATGATATTGTCTGTCTCAGGCTCGGGAGCTGTCATGCCTGGATGTGCGTCCAGACCTCACAGGGGGTGCTGCTGCTGTCACAGGTGAGACCTGCGCAGAACCAGGTCTGGACTCTGCCTGGAATGTGAGGAAGACAAGGGGGAGGCAGGGGTTCTGGGACGCCTGTGCAGGGCGGAGGTGAGCAGCAGGACAGAGCTGGCCTCTTTCTTCTCGCTCACGCAGCACCGAGGGCCAGCAGAGTCCTCCTGCCTGTGGAGAGCATGTCGCAGGAGGCGGGCATCCCCTGGGGGTTGTGGGGCCCTGCAGTCTGGGAAGGCCCCTTTCAAACTCCCATTTCTGACAGTCTCGCCTCCCGGCTTCCACCACGTGCGGACAATACTGTTGGTCTTCCAAGTCTGAGCTGGGGGTCTGGGCTATTCTCCTCAGGGTAACCCGCCTGCTTTCTCTCTAGATCAGGATAAGCTGGAGCTGGAGTTGGAGCTGAAGGGCTCATATGAGAACACACAGACATCTGCCCTGGGCACAGCTTCTGCCATCCGCTTCCACTACATGGCAGCCCAAGAGACAGAGCTGCGTGGGCACCTGAGGGTGGGTCTTGGCTCTAGAAGTCCCCCATCAATCCCATCCTCTGGTCAGCTCCAGCCACTGAGGGCTTCTCTCTGACCTGCCTCTCCCCTGCCTCCTGAAAGGCTAGGCTCCCCGTGGCCTGGCCAGCCTTTCCCTCTTTGGCACCACCCTCGGCACACAGGGAGGATTACAGGGGGACAGCTAGGCAGGGTGGAGTCCTCCTGTACTGATGTCCTTGAATAAACGTGATGTCGGTGCCTACAGCCTGGCCCTGCCCACAGCAGCTGCCTCACTCAGTTCCCACCAGCCCTCATGCGCGATGCTCCAGCCGTCCTTGTCTCTCTCATTTCTCCATCATGCCGAGTGCTTTCCCTGCCCTCCACCGGCCCCTTCCAAGGCTGCCGCGACCTCCTTTTCCTCTGCACCTTAGCTCAAATGGCACCTCTTCAGAGGAGCCGGTCTTATTCTCCGACTTCAAAGAGACACCACGTTCCCACCTTTAGTTACTCTGTCGGTTTATTCCCTTCCCAACACTGACTAACATCTGTTCATCACCTGTTTCTTTATAAAATCATACAGTGCAATTCAGTGAGAACAATGACTTTGCCCTAAAAATATGAGCTTGTATTATTTTCTAATTATTACTAAATTATAACTATGATAATTACATTAACTGTAATTATTTTTATAGTATCAAGGAGGCACTATGTCTACCTAAATTATAGTCTAGATACTCAGGATGTGTGAAATGAATGAATGAATGAATGAATGACTATTTCCCTCCAGAGCTCCACAGGCAATGTCTGGAACTGGGATAACTCAGCAGTTAATTGGCACTTCACCATGCCTGTGAGGTCCTTGGACGAGGGGAAGGAAGTGACCATTGATGTTCCTGCTGCAAATGTAAGTGGTCTCAACTGAATGGAAAGTGCCAACGAGAATGAAGATGGGTCCCGGGGGGGTACCCTGTGACCCTCCCTCAGTGTCTACTTTGAGCAGAATCTCTTGCTTTGATTTCAGGCCCCAGGAGTGAAACTGAAGCTCAAGGCAGAGGGCTGGTAAGGGACATTTGTATCTGGAAGAGACAATGAGAGGTGGTGATGGGCGAGAGGAGTGCTGTGAAAAAGAGTTGTCCTTGGGGTTGGAGAAGGGAGGTTACTTGGTTGCTTGTTGTGGAATTGGCCAACCAGTAACAAAGCCAGGTAGGTGCCCTCTGACCCTTGGATCCTCCACTACCCCAGCCCCAAGGACTTAGACTTGCACCTGGGCTTTGATCTGTGTGCAGAGGAGCAGGCCTTCCTGAGCAGGAGGAAGAAGGTGGTGGCCGCGGCCCTGAAGGAGGCCCTGCAGCTGGACAGAGACCTGCAGGAGAATGAGGTCTGTGGTGCCTGGGGCATGCGTGTGCAGACACTCTGGACTGGGTTTAAGGGTTTACCTCACTCCTATGCCTCTCCAGACAGGCAGCCAGCAGAGAATGGAGAGTGGGGGGCGGGGGCATTAGTGGGGGCATGGGTAAGCTTTGGGGCGCCCACTCCCTTTGCGGCTCTGTCCTGGGTTGAATGCGTCCCTTTTAGCAGAGAGGCTGGAACTATCTCTGACCCTGACTGGAGCAGGCCCTGTCCACGACATCCCTTCCCTAGAGGCAGGGAGCAGGACGAGGCCCTGGGTAAGACAGGGAGCAGCTCATCCTGTCCTGTTAAGCTGGTCTGTTTCTCTGTGTGGTCCAGGTCCCTGTTGTGGGCATTGTGGCAACAGGAGGAGGTGCCCGGGCCATGACGGCACTCTACGGCCACCTATTGGCCCTGCAGAAGCTGGGCCTTCTGGACTGTGTGACCTACTTCAGTGGCACCTCAGGCTCTACATGGTAAGGAGCCAAGATGATCAGGGCCCGGGGGGGGGGAGGTGCGAGGGACACAGGGGACCCCAGAGGGTCCTTCTACAGGTGTGAGCAATGTGGTCTGATGGGTGCCAAGTGGCTCCCTCACGGGGAGGAAGCAGACATTTCCAGAAGTCCCACCATGAGCAAGCCCATCAGATGCTCCTGAAGAGCCATGATGTAGCCGCCTCAGGAGGGGTAGGGTTTGAGTTTGGCCACCACTTATTGGCTTGTATGACCTTGAACAACTTATCTCCTCTGATTCTCAGCTGACTCATCTCCAAAGGGGACAAAATGCTCCATAGGTTTGGAGTTGGATAGCCCAAATGAAACATCTAATGCCTGACACAACCAGGGGGTTCAAATCTGTAGCTCTTTTTTTCTTTCATTGTTAGTACCTCATTTAATCTAATAGGAAGCTCCCGTAGTGTCAGGCATTACGTCAAGTGTCTTACTTGGGCTATCTCACTCTTTGAGGTAGTTTTTCCATCCATGCCATACTATGTAGATGAGGACATTGAGCTCAAGACCTGTATTTTGCCTAAAGATAACATCGCCTCCTTTCATCCTCACCCCACCTATGGTTAGGTGGAACATTTTACTGTTAGAGATTCATTCCTTTGAATCTCATCAAAACATGACTTTAAGGACTGAGAAAAGATTCCTTCTCAGAATTTAGGTGACAGCTGTTGACAAGCAGTCTTAAAAGGCTTCAGGACAGGACTACAAAGATGGTAGTAGGATACAGAACTGGGCTGTCCAACATGGTAGCCACTAGCCACGTGTAGTTACTGACCACTTGATGTGTGGCTAGTCCACACTCACTGAGATATGTTCTAAATACCCAGTGAACTTTGAAGGTTTGGCTTGAGAAAAATAACAAAGTATGCCAATAACTTTTATATCATGCGTTGAAATGATTTGTAGATATACAGTATTAAATTAAATATATTATGAAAATTAGTTTTTACAGGTTTTTAATAATTTTTAAGAGCGTTCACTAGGAAATATAAAATTACATATGTGGGCTCAGCGCCTGTGGCTCAATGGGCTAATGCGCCAACCATGTACACCTGAGCTGGCGGGTTTGAATCCAGCCCGGGCCCACCAAACAACAATGACGGCTGCAACCAAAAACTGGCCGGGCACTGTGGCGGGTGCCTATAGTCCCAGCTACTTGGGAGGTGGAGGCAGGAGACTCGCTTGAGCCCAGGAATTGGAGGTTGCTGTGAGCTGTGATGTTACAGCGCTCTATCCAGGGTGACAGCTTGAGGCTCTGTATCCAAAAAAAAAAATTGCGTATGTGGCTCACATTATTTTAACACTGGACAGTGCTGATCAAGGAGAGAAAGCCCTTTGACACATTTACCAGACAAGCAGAGCCTTGGTGGCAGGAACCACCTGCTGGGAGAAGCTGGTAGGTGGGAAGGAGTTGCAGTGCCCTGTGGTGGTCCTTAGTCTTCTACTGTTCTTTTATTCTCCCAGGACAATGGCTCACCTGTATGGGGACCCTGAGTGGTCACATAGGGACCTTGAGGATCCCATCAGACACATCCGAGAGCACCTTGCCAAGAGCAAGCTAGAAATCTTCTCCCCAGAATGTCTGGCAGGCTACCGCCAGGAACTGGAACTGCGGGCTAAGCAGGGCCACCCTACGACCTTTGTGGACCTGTGGGCCCTGATGCTGGAGTCCATGCTGCAGGGACAGGTAGGAGCCTGCACGTGTGGGGTGCAGCACGTGTGCACTGGGAGAGTGGGGCATCTAAACAGTGATCAGGCACATTCTGTGTGTCCTAAGGCAAGTTACTTAACTTTTCTGTGCCTCATTGTTCTCATCTGTACAATGGGGATAAGAAGAGTACTTTACCTCATAGGGTTGTTTTTGTTTTGTTTTGTTTTGTTTTTTTGAGACAGAGCCTCAAGCTGTCACCCTGGATAGAGTGCTGTGGCATCACAGCTCACAGCAACCTCCAATTCCTGGGCTCAAGTGAGTCTCTTGCCTCCGCCTCCCAAGTAGCTGGGACTACAGGCGCCCGCCACAGCGCCCGGCCATTTTTTGGTTGCAGCCGTCATTGCTGTTTGGTAGCCCGGGCTAGATTTGAACCCCCCAGCTCAGGTGTACGTGGCTGGCGCCTCAGCCCCTTGAGCCACAGGTGCCGAGCCTATGCTTTGTATATTTTTATATAATGAAATGTTATGTTTGTAATCTGAAATGTGTGTATGTATTTATACATATATACGCACATGTACGTGTGTGCATACATGTGTATATTTTGTGCAACATGTGCATACATGTGTAATTTCAATTAGTGGTTAAAAGTGGTTTTATGTTAAGAACATAAAACCTGGATGACGCTATTGCTTCTTAATAGCATCTCAACAGAATTGCAATATTGGCTTGACGTACTGTAAGGTAGCCCAATAATCTCTGATAATGGGTTATTTTATGGAGGCCAGAATTGGTCTGCATGGCATTAAACTTAAAATGCCAGGAAAAAGCTTTACAAATATGCCAACATTGTCTTAATTGGATAAATATAAGTATAATATATATATATATATATATATATACTTTTTGAGGTGTTTTTTTTATTATTATTGGTCATTTTAGCATTATATCTTCATATAAGAGTTTTTAATCTGTCCCACTATTTGCCTTTTAGGATCTTTAAGATCTAAGAATCTTTAAGAATTGTCTATAGTCTTAGTTTTCTTTCAATTATAATTTTCTGCAGTTTGATCACACATTTTTATCAGCTTTCATCTTTCTAGAATGTAAAATCCTAGTGTTCTTAGACTCTTCTCAGGAAAGGATTATTACAGTGAACCTTTTTTTCTTTGTGATGCCTCAGCCAGAATTGTATTTGTTATCTAGGTTGAAGCCAGTTGTTTTATAAAAGTTGTTGAAGAGAGTTTTTACAAGTTTTAAAAAAATGAAACAAGTTTAAAGCTATTATTTTTTTAACTTTAAAGACTCTTCTACTTAGTTCACTTTGTCGTGTGTGATAGCTTAAATAACAAAAACTGTGAATTATAAGTATGTACCTCTGCTGTTATATATTTAAGACAGAAATAAATAACTGAAGTGCACATTTGTTTTGAGCTTCTGGAAACAGTGTCTCATTTATAAGAAGATGGCTTAAAAAGGTTAGTTCCAGGGATAAGTATAATTCACTTATCACTAAAAGTAGCTTAAGGTAGAGGAAGTTTCTTTGTTTAAAAGTAGGCTAAAAAATGTAAAACTGTTTAATTTACTCCTCTTTCGTATATACTACAGTTTATTCAAATTGCATTTTAGTTTTGAACATTTTTTCTCCTTTTAGGTTTGGAGAATCACAGGTATTTCAAGTGCAAAGATTACTGAATTTCTGCTAGCTGTTTTTGAATCTAGAAATGAGCCAGCTTGAATGAATTTTTCTTTATTTGCTCCTTTTGGAGCAAGTTGTAATGTCACACTAAAGGAATTACAGTTTCTGAGAGAGTCTCTGAAATGACAATGTTCTATAAAACAGCTGGCATTTTAACAGATCACTGATTGGAAAGCATGCTACCTTCAGCTAGGTTCATAGGATAGAGCTACTGGCTTGGAGAATGCCTGTCACTCCTGTGTTTGAATTGGCATCCCTATTTCACTATCAGTTGACCTGATTTGTTAAGACTTTATATATTTATGAGCTATTAATGTTGTGGTATTTATCCATATACTACTTATAAATCACTGCATGGACTTATTAAATCTTGAAATTTTTTTCTATACTCAATAAGAGTCTTCATAAATTTTTCTTTCTCTGAAACTAGAAAGAGACTCCTTCAAATCCGGTGGCTACAGTGAAAGCAGAACGACAGTGGTGTGATGTGGGAATTTTTAAAAATAATACAGCTTTGGTGAGCCAGTTTTACTTGCTGCCAAAAGGGAAGCAAAGCATCTCAAAGGTAGCTATTGATGTATTTCGGGCACTGTGAGTTATAAACCTCAAGAATGAGATTTTTTTTCCATAACCATGACTCAGTGTCACTTGAATGAACGGAACTGAGATCCATCCACAATCTCTGATTGAGACTTCTGCAAACCAAGTTATCTTGTATTCTTTTGATAGACTATATCTCAAGGATATCATTTTAAAATCTTAGAGACAGGCATGGTGGTATGTGCTATTTAGAAGGCAGAATGAGGCAGAATGATCACTTGAGCCCAGGAGCATGAAATTGTAGTGCACTATGGGCATCCCTGTGAACAGCCGCTGACCTCCAGCCTGAGCAACGTAGCGACTCCAAGACCCTATCTCCAAAAAAAAGTAAAACTTATTCAATCACTGAGCTGGGTTTTGAATCATAAATAATCATTTTACCCACACAGATAAAGATCTTTTGAAATATCTTTTATTTGATTAACAGTGTTTTTAGAGAATGGAACACTTTTTTTGCCTATTTTTTTAATTCCTGATTTTACAATTAAAAACATCTAAAAGTAGGTGGTGCCTGTGGCTCAAAGTAGTAGGGCACCGGCCCCATATGCTGGAGGTGGCGGGTTCAAACCCCCCCTGGCCAAAAACTGCAAAAAAAAAAAAAAAATCTAAAAACACCCATTGGATATGATCTAACTTTTCCTGGATTCTGAAGCCCTTTAAAGAGGATTTAATATGTATATGTGACTGTGTGTGTGTGAGTGTGTGTGACTAGTATATGTAAATAAGACATATCCCTCTAAGAATTAGGAAATAGACAACTACTCCAAATAAATAAAAAATAATTTTTTTTTCTGAGATGGAGACTTTCTGAGAGAGTATTGCCAAGTAAATAAATACTCATTTTAAATGTCTTGAAGGTATGCACAAATGAGAACTATCTCATTTAGAATTCTATTTTAGTTTCTGTACTATTATTTCTGATGTCTCTTTATCATATTGAATTTTTCCAATTCTTAACAAAAGATCTTGACAATTTCTTGAAAAATAGAAATTCTGCTTAATAATTTGTTACTATTATGCCTAATGACATTTCTTCCTATAGTTGGACTTCATATATAAGGATATACCTATATCTAAGGGCCTAGAAACTACCTGTTTTTCCTAAAAGAGAAAAAGACCATAAAACTTAGATTCAGTAAACTTGGGTTTGAATCACTGGTTCCAGTACCTTAGCAGGGTGACCCTGGCAAGTCACTTGTTTAACTTTTCAACAGTTTCTTCATCTATAAAATAGGGATGACAGAGCTCTCTTAAAGTAGGATAATACATTGGTACTTCTGTCTCACTGTGAAAGGGAGAATATGTAAAAATTATTTGAAAGTTGTAAATATAATTGTCTTCCTAGAGTGTATAATCTAATTATTCAATTTAACATTTACTGTCTACTGAACATTAATTCTTAAAAATGCTCTATACTGCTGGTGGGTTCGAATCCAGCCCAGGCCCGCCAAACAACAATGATAGCTGCAACCAAAAAATGGCCGGGCGTTGTGGCGGGCGCCTGTGGTCCCAGCAACTTGGGAGGCAGAGGCAAGAGACTCGCTTGAGCCCAGGA
>CAUYON010077081.1:0-21032 GCA_963573935.1 Arctocebus calabarensis
TACTTTATTTTACTTTTGTTGAATGTATCACTTTGTTTGTTTTCTTTCTCCACTGGAACATTAAAAAGTCCATGGTAACAGGAATTCAGTTTATTTCCGTCCTAATATCCTCTCTCCACAACTCATTCAAGTGAACACTCCACCCGTGTAAGGATATATGACACACCACCCGGGTGAAGGGCATAACTACAGCTTGGACTTTACCTAACAAATGCAAACAATGTAACCTAATTGTACCCTCATACTAAAATGAGATTCAAAAAAAAAAAAAGAACACTCAACCATTAAGCAAGCAAGGTTCTAAGTCAGTCGTCCTCAAACTTTTTAAACAAGGGGCCAATTCACTGTCCCTCAGACCATTGGAGGGCCCGACTATAGTTTAAAAAAAAAAAAAGAACAAATTCCTATGCACACTGCACATATCTTATTTTGAAGTAAAAAACAAAACGGGAACAAATACAACTCAGGCCCGCGGGCCGTAGTTTGAGGACCCCTGTGCTAAATTGTAAGTATTTGGGGTTGGGGTGAGCAGGAGAAGAAGTGTATACAAAAGTGAATTATATTTGGTTCCTGTTCTCAAGAAATAAGCCTAGAAGAGGAGAGACAGAGAGAGAGAGAGAAAAAAAAAAAAAATATATATATATATAGTAACTGTTCATTAAGACAGGAATTACTTTTTCTTGTAACAGGGTAAGAAGCTAACTGCTCTAGCAGAAGTGGAGGGACCACTTTGAGAATCTGATCCCGCTGCTCCTTGGTTTTTGCACAATGAATTTCAGTACTTAAAATCTAGGATTTGTAGCCTTAAGAATACTTTATTCTAAACTTGCTGCTTCATGAAATAAAGCCTTCTAAAGATGATGTAGGGGCAAAGGGAACTTCTTCCTTTCCCTCTGAACGTTTGAGTCTTCAGGTCTGCTGAACTAAACTGGCAATAGGCAGATTAACAGGAGAAAAGACATGCATTTATTAGCCATTTATAAGCACAGGAGCCACATAAAACTGAAGACTCAAAGGCCGGATGAATGATGTTTTTACACCATACAGAAAAGGATAAAGGCTTAGAGCTCCTGGGGGAGGCAGCTACAGGTTATGGGAGGGAGAGGGGAGGAAAGACAGCTAGCAAAGGCCTTTTTATTATGCAAATGAAGTGTCTGGGCAGCAGGAGGGGAAGAATAGCTGGTAGCTGAGGGTAACAGTTTCTCTGTCAGAACTTTAAAGGTGTCAGCCCTCTGGTCTCCCTTTCCTGTGAGCTAATCTTTCCTAGATTTGGATAATGCAGATATGGGGCCTCCAGAAAGCCTGTCTGCCTCTGCTGTTTACTTCACTAACAGTAGATTTCCTCTGCAGATGCAAATCTCCCCCACAAAAGGACAGATTTTCAGAGCTATTCCTGTGTCTGCAGCTCCACCAAATAGCCATCTCAAAACCTGCCAAAGAAGCATATTTTGGGGAGACATATTTGGGTTTCTCAGTGACAAATCGTTAGTTCTCAGTTGCTATCATTATTAATATTTGCTTTTATCGTACCAGATTGTTTGTAATTATGTCTCTTTTTTTAGGTCCATGGAAATCTGTTAACAGGAAGTGTGTGTGTGTGTGTTTAGTCCATACTAGGAAATTCTTCACCACCTAAGAGGTGGACGGGAGTGATTATATTTTCTTCTCCTTACTTTCCTATATTTTATAAAATGTCCATAGTGAGTATATGTAATTTTACAACAAAAAGTTAATAGTTCTATGTGAAATATTCAAGTGTTGTGTATCAAAATCAAACCCAAACACAAAGTAAGCAAAATAGCCTAAACTAAATATATCATCATTTATATTGTACATTGTATATTAATTACAACATCAAAGCTAAATAATTTCACTTATTTTTGGAAGGAACGTTAGAAATAAACCAGTCTAAAATCTTGTTCAATAAAAGGGAAAGTGGCTAAGGCGCCAGCCACATACACCTGAGCTGGCAGGTTCAAATTCAGTCCAGGTCAGTCAAACAACAATACTGGCTGCAACCAAAAAGTAGCCAGGCGTTGTGGGGGGCGCCTGTACACCCAGCTACTTGGGAGGCGGAGGCAGGAGACTTTCTTGAGCCCAGAGTTGGAGGTTGCTGTGAGCTGTGATGCCGGGGCACTGTATCCAGGATGATAGCTTGAGGCTCTGTCTCAAAAAAAAAAAGGGAAAGCCCAGATCTAGGGGGTTCGTATTCCTCAGGTAGTCGCTGACAGGCTTAGAACCAATGCTTTCGCATTCTTATTCCAGTGATCTTTACCACATATTGCCAAAATTATGTTTCTCTGAGATAGAAATTCATATAAATAAGTCCATTGGGAATAATTAAATTATACTCAAAATTAACCTAATTCCAATTACTCAAAAGAAATTCCTGCAAAATCTAAATTGGTAATTATCTTTGAAATATTACAATATTAAAAAGGTGTCTGCTATTGCTATAGTCCTACACATTTGGAGAAAAATGACAAAAATAAAATGGTTTAATTTTCGTCACTTTGAAAACTGAAGACAAAGTATCAACTAACAAAATCCTTTGCTGAATAATAGAAATAGATTTTTAGCACTTGCCTGTATTCTTAAAAATTCTTTTGAATGCAGGACAATTTTTAGATTGAATATTCAAGTTCACGAGCAGATCAAAACCAAAAAGGAGTAGGGCCAAGGTGAGGTGGCTTATGCTTATAATCCCAGCACCCTAGGAGGCCAAGGCAGGAGGAATGGCTGAGCTCAGGAGTTTGAGATTAGCCTGAGAAAGAGCAAGACTTTGTCTCTAAAAAATAGCCAGGTGTTGTGACAGCTGCCTATAGTCCCAGCTACTTGGGAGGCTGAGGCAAGAGGATTGCTTAAGCCCAAGAGTCTGAGGTTGCTGTGAGCTATGATGCCATGACACTCTACCCAGGGCCACAAAGTCTGTCTCAAAACAACAACAACAAAAAAAGAAAGAAAGAAAGAAAACCTAAAAGGAGATGTTCAAAATTAAGTTATATGCAAAATAATTTTGGAAGTGATACAAGATTCCTCCATTCTCTAGGCCCAGGTGAGCTCAGAAATCAGACCCCTATTTCCAGCTACAAACAGGCTGCCTTTTCTAGGCCGCACTCTCTGGGCTCTAGCAAGATCAGAAACAAAGCAGCCTTACACGTTTTTTTGGGGAGGTTCCACCTTGAGTAGGGAGCACACACCCCAATCCCTTCCCTGAGACAAAAACTACAAAGATCTAATAACCTTGCCCCAGGGGAGGGGCTGCATTCAACTTTGAAAGGATATTTTTCCACCTACCAAATCCTAGCCCAAGTGTAATTCTCCAGATAGTATATACCCTTAGACAGAGCACTGGCAAGAGGAACTTCTGACCTGGGTCTTCCCCTCTGCCAGAAGCTCTGGTCCTCTTTTGCTGCTTCTGAATTCCTCTCTGTCTAATAAAATCCTGTCTTACCACTGATCTGTGGTGCGTGGGTTCATTCTTCAAATCCCCGAGACCACGGACCTGCTCTGAAGAAGAAATTCCAGTAACAAAAGTATTATTATCCATAACAAAAGTATCTTTTTGTTTGGCATTCAGAAGTAGTTTTGATTAAAACAAAAAGTAATTATTCACAAGTATCATGTTTATTTTTGCTAAAAGCACAGTATTTTCACCCCAAAATGTCCTCTCCCAACTGTCAGACTAATTTGCCCTGACTCAGCCTTTCATCTTAGTTCCTCTGGACTAGTGAAAGGTTTTTTTGTTTTTTTGTTTTTAATTAACCCCTCTGTGTTTGGTCTTCGTATAGACTATGTTATCCATTTTCTGTGCTGTTTTCAGATTAAACCTTCGATTAAAAATGTTCAATATGCTGATCTTTCTAAAACATAGGTCGCTCTTCCTCACACTGTTAATTTCCCGCTGCCTGTAGATCGCCCGGTGCTTTCTTTAGAGCACCTGTGTCATTATCAGGCCGACTCGCTGTCCCGAAGGTCTGGAGTCATGTCCAACAAGACTCTCTTATAGCGCCTGCAAAGGATTAGCTTACACACTTATATTATTCACCTAATGATCTATAAAATAATTTCAGACTCATGGACGTGAACATCTTGGTGGCCAGAAGATGCAGGCCTTGTAAGGCAGAAGCACCACTAGGAGCTAAACTTGGAGATCAGTCTGGGTGACGCTGGGTCCAGGGCCTCACTTTCACACTAGTGGTAGGGAAGAGAACACAAAAGTGGGCTCACCGAAGGCTTATCTGTATCTCTCGTAGGTTTTTTTTGTTTGTTTTTTGTAGTTTTTGGCTGGGGCCGGGTTTGAACCTGCCGCCCTGATATATGGGGCCAGCACCCTACTCCTTGAGCCACAGGTGCTACCCTCTCTTATTAGTTTTAACAATCATAATGTCAACATATTACCTAAGAAGTGCTGGAGTGGCTTCCACCTGGAATGTGCTCAGAGAAGTTCCTCCATTCTCCACACTTCTCCCTGCCCTCATTCTAAGCTACTCTTCCCTTAAAGGCCACCAACATCTATGGACTCCCAGTAAAGGACTCCAAGGAAGCAATCGACACCCAAATGCATACATCTGTTTCTGATAGCAGTCAGATACCTGACCTTAATCATTTCCCAAGAAGCAGTAGCACTATCAAATTCCCAATTAGGAATTTATTTTCTTCAGAGACAATCTGCCATTCTACTTTCTCCCATTGCCTCAAGTCTTCACATTTTGCTGATGTGCTAAGTTGTTGCCAGATAATCAATATCAATGTGATATTTTTGTTATTTTTTATTTATTTTGAGACAGAGTGTCACTATGTGGCCCTTGGTTGAGTACTGTGGTGTCACAGCTCACAGCAACCTCAAACTCTTGGGCTTAAGTGATTCTCTTGCTTCAGCCTCCCAAGTAGCTAGAACTACAGGCGCCCACCACAATGCCCGGCTATTTTTTTGTTGCACTTGTCATTGTTGTTTAGCTGGCCGGGCCAGACTGGAACCCACCAGCCTCAGTGTATGTAGCCCGCGCCTTCCTCACTGAGCTACAGGTGCTGAGCCTTGGTTATCCTTTTAAACCACTCATTAACAGTTAATTTTTTTGGAGACAGAGTCTCTCTTTGTCGTTCAGGCTAGAGTATAACAGCATCAGTTTAGCTCACAGCAATCTCAAACTCCTGGACTCAAGCAATCCTCTTGCCTCAGCTTCCCAAGTGGCTGGGACTGCAGGAACTTGCTGCAATGCCCAGCTAATTTTTCTGTTTTTAGTAGAGATGGGGTCTCACTTTACTCAGGCTGGTCTGGAACTCCTGACCTCAAGGGATCCTTCTGCCTTGGCCTCCCAGAGTGCTGGGATTACAGGCGTCAGCCACCTCACCTGGCCATAAACTGATAATTTTAATGACCCTTTCCCACTGATTTTAGAGCAGAGTTTCCCTTGCCCTTTGGAAATTGAAATTTATTAATGGTTTTTTGTAGAGATAGAGTCTCACTTTATCACCCTTGGTAGAGTGCTGTGGCATCACAGCTCACAGCAACCTCCAACTCCTGGGCTTAGGAGATTCCCTTGCCTCCACCTCCCAAATAGCTGGAACTACAGGTGCCCGCCACAACACCTGGCTATATTGAATGTTTTTCTATAAATACTAAATAAGATTATATAATGTGTTTCCTATTCCAATTTTTTGATGTAGTAAATTACATTAGTAGATTTTCTAATGCTAAACTATCTTTTCATTCTTGGAATTAATTCAAGTGGTCCTGAAGTGGTATTTTAATGTTTTGTTATATCATTCAAATTAATTTGCTACTCTTTTACTTACGATTTTTTTTTTAAGAGACAGAGTCTCACTATGTTGCACTCCGTAGAGTGCTATGGTGTCACAGCTCACAGCAACCTCAAACTCTTGGGCTAAAGCGAGTCTCTTGCCTCCTAAGTAGCTGGGACTACAGGTGCCCGCCACAACGCCTGTCTATTTTTTGTTGCAGTTGTCTCTGTTGTTTAGCTGGCCTCGGGCAAACCCGCTAGCCTTGCTGTATGTGGCTGGCACCATAACCACTATGCTACAGGCACCAAGCCTTACATACGATTTTTGCATTTGTTTTCAGTGAAGTCAGTCAGTAATCTAATTTTGTTGTATTATTTGTGTACTATTTTGTTGTCATAGTTGTCTGACTTCAACAAGTGAAGTTGAGTGACTTTATCTGTTTTTCTTATATCTTCTAAATCATGTGTGTTAGATTGAATATTGCCATAGAAATAGTGTCTATGTGCCCTCACACTTCATAAGTTAAAAATCCTATTCCCAAGATGATGATATTAGGAGGTGGGGACTTTGGGAGGCGATTAGGTCAGAAGGGCAGAGCTCTAGTGAATGAAATTAGTGCCCTTTTTAAAAGAGACCCTGGAGAGATACCTCATCCCTTCCACCACCTGAGAACACAGAATGAAGGCACCATCTGTCAACCAGAAAGTGAGCCCTTCCTAGACACTGAAATCAACGTGTCAGGAGGGCCACGCTCCCTCTGCCGTTCCAGGGAAGAATCTCCGGCGCTTGTCTCCTGGCTTCTGGTGGTGCTGGCAGTAGCTGGCACCCTTGGCTGGCCGCTGCCTCACTCGGTGTCTGCCTCTGAGGTTACACAGAATTCTTCCCAGTTTGTATCTCTGTCTCCCGTGTCCTTTCTCTCTTTTTATAATAACACCTGAACTCATCCAAATCCTCATCTAATCTTCACCTTAACTAACTACGAACACAAAGATTGTATTAGGGGTGGTGCCTATGGCCCAGTGACTAGGGCGCCGGCCCCATATACCAAAGGTTTGTTCAAACCTGACTCTGGCCAAACTGCAACAACAACAACAATAATAAATAAATAGCCGGGCGTTGTGGCAGGTGCCTGTAGACCCAGCTACTCGGGAGGCTGAGACAAAGAGAATCACCTAAGCCCTGGAGCTAGAGGTTGCTGTGAGCTGTGATGCCACAGCACTCTACCGAGGGTGACATAATGAGACTCCATCTCAAAAAACAAAAAACAAAAACAACAAAGATCATATTAGGTCACTGATAAAGGTTGAATGTCCCCTCCTAAATTGATGTTAAAATTTAATTGCCATTTTAAGAATACAGGGTAGACATAAAGTTTGTGTGCAATTATTATTATTATTTTTTTTCTTTTGAGACAGAGCCTTAAGCTGTCACCCTGGATAGAGTGCTGTGGCATCACAGCTCACAGAAACCTCCAATTCCTGGGCTCAAGCGAGTCTCCTGCCTCCACCTCCCAAGTAGCTGGGACTACAGGCGCCCGCCACAATGCCTGGCCATTTTTTTTGGTTGTAGCCGTCATTGTTGTTTGGCGGGCCGGGGCTGGATTCGAACCCGCCAGCTCAGGTATACGTGAGCCACAGGTGCCGAGCGGCAGTCTCAGGTATTTTGATGTAGCAACACCAAACAGACCAAGATAGTCACACTCTGAGTTCCTGAGTGGACATGAATTTCTAGTACCGTCCTCCTTCTGCTATCCCTTGTTCGTGTCCCCTTATTTCCTTTTCTCTTAGAACTGTAATAAGTTACAAGGTAGACATCGAGCTGGCTGTGTTCTTACTTGCTGTTGGTGACCTTTTACAAATCATTCCTTGTTATGTTTTTCTCAGCACTCATGAATTATAAGGTCATCAGTAACTCATGAAGATATTTATTTTAAACATGCTGATTAGTCAAGCTTCATATATTTTCTCAAGCTTTTTGCATGTCTTCTTTAAATTTTGTGACTATTAGGGGCTTGCTCGAACTTTAAAGGTCAATGCATTTTTCATAACTTTTAATGAATGTTTTTGTTTCGTTTTTATTAAGCCTTTCAACGATGATAATAACTCTATCGAGCTATTCTTTTCTCAAGCTTTAAAAAAACTGGGGGGCTTTATTTTTTGATGCAGATATTTATGGTCACTTGACAAAGGTGTGGCTTTGAACAACAAAGCCTAGTGAGAGAAATATGAGACATACACAACGTGATATCATTAAAATGGCAATACCATTGACAGATCAATAGGAAGAATGAACTTGACTGGAAATGCTCCTGTTACTGTAGGCCAAATTAGCTTCTACGTCTCTTCGGGTAAATCAAATGAACTATTGCAGGGATGGTGGGGAGGGGGGCTGAAGGAAACATGATGGTGTGAACAGTGGACTGCACGGGACAAGACTGGATGTGATTAGGAAGACACAGGCTAGTGCCACACTGCAGGGTGACAGCCACACCAGCTGTGCCTGCTCCCCAACCCCACCCACAAGGAAAAGGGTGTCCAAAGATGACTGAGCTCTGACCCATCACTTTATCCTCTCCTCTCCCTTGGAAAGGAGCAAGAAAGGAGATTTAGGAAATGGAAATGTGACCTCTGATACTCCTGACTGGGGAGAGAGGAAGAAATGCTTTCCCCATCCTATTTTTCTTTTTTTGTAGAGACAGAGTCTCATTTTATCGCCCTCGGTAGAGTGCTGCGGCATCACAGCTCACAGCAACCTCCAACTCCTGAGCTTAAGCGATTCTCTTGTCTCAGCCTCCCGAGTAGCTGGGACCACAGGTGCCCACCACAACGCCCAGGTATTTTTCTGTTTTGCAGTTCGTCCAAGGCTGGTTTTGAACCTGCCACCTTCAGTATCTGGGGCCGACGCCTTACTCGAACAGGCACAGGCACCACCCCCCATCCTATTTACCTGTAAGGCAATTCCCATCTACAAAATATACCTCACATCTATCCCCTATCCCCATCTTCACCTTAGGCCAAAATCCTTTCCTTTATCATTGGAATCATTATAATTCAGGCCTCAGCTGAGTAAAATTCAGAGGAAAGCTGTGCATGGGCCCCTGTAGTTTCCAACTTAATTAGAAGCCTTGCACTATAGGGTGTTTGCCTAAGAACTAATAAATAATCCTTCCTTATTTTCATTTGGCAATCTATCCTTTTGTATACACCCCAATTCTGGAAAGAAGAGAGTTGAGTCACACCTTGAACCCCAATCCAACAGATGTTTGAATTTTCTCGTAGTGCAGGACTCTGTAAAGTGCTCCTTCTCTCGTCACATGCACTGAATTAGCATCGAGTCAGAGCCCAGATGCCAAGTCCTGTGACAAACACTGTCTCCTCTTATTCCATCATAACTTTCCCCAAACATAATGTATCAACTTGATGGTATGTACATGCACATACACACACATAGTTATCTATTGCTACATAGCAAACGGTCCTGAAGATGTTTGGCTGAAGACAAAAATAGCATGGATGATGTCACAGTTTCTATGGGTGTAGGGATTTAAGAGCCGCAGAGCTGGCCTCTTCAGGCTTAGGGGCTGCATCATCTGAGGGCTTGAGCACGGTGTAAGGATGATCATGCACTTCGAGAGGTCAAGTTCATGCTGGCCGTGACCTCACTGCCTCTTCACATGGGCCTCTTCTTATCCATCCATGAGTGTCCTTTCAGTGGTCAGCACTTATGCATACTTGAGTGTCCTCTCTGTCTGGCATCTGACTTGCTTGGAGCTAATAATTCAAGAGAGAGCAAAGCGAGAGCCACAGTATCTTTTATAACTTAGGCTTAGAATGCATCCTCTGTGGCTGCAGACACAGTCTATTCGTTAGAAATGAATTACTAAATCTGGCCCATACTAA
The DNA here is from genome assembly GCA_963573935.1 of Arctocebus calabarensis. Classification (NCBI taxonomy): domain Eukaryota; kingdom Metazoa; phylum Chordata; class Mammalia; order Primates; family Lorisidae; genus Arctocebus; species Arctocebus calabarensis. Next base: position 9,645 of record CAUYON010077081.1, read on the forward strand.
GGGAGAGTCAGACTTTGTCTTTCGAAGAGAGTGAAAATCACCATGTGTCTCCTTTTGAATTCTGGCCTCTCCTCCGCAATTCAACTCTCTTGCTAATCCTAAATCTCTTCCTTTTCCCTTTCCCACTCCCCCACACAAAGTTTATTTAAAAGATTTTTTGTCCTTTCCTTGTATCAGGATTTGTTCTGGCTATAGTAACAGGAAACTGTGTTAGCTTAAATCACAGTAGAGGTATATTTCTATCCTGTATTAAAAGTGTCTGGAGGTAGCCAGTCCAAGGCTGGTCAAGTGCTACTGTTACGGTTTATGACCTTCACCCTCATGGTCCAAGATGACCGCTAGGCTTCCAGTTGTCACAACTGAAATCCAGGCAGCAGAGTAGTGGAAAGCAAAAAGGGGGAAAAAAAATTATGTGCTAGCAATTGCTTAAGATTTCCCCGGGAAGATCATATAGTACTCTGCTTACCTTTCATGGTCAGCACTTAGTTACATGAAACCTGGGACATATAACATACAACACGGAAGTGCAGGATTTGGAAGCTAATTGGGTGACTGTAGTCGTTATTTACAGGTGTGAAATGGTTAGTTTTAGGTGTCAAGTTGACAACATTATGGGATGCCATTCTGAGTGTGTCTCTGAGGCTGTTTCCAGCAGAGACTGGCATGTGAGTAGTTGCCCTACTGAGTAGGGCAGATTTGTCCTCAGTGTGGGCTGGCACCATCCAGTTGGCTGGGGGACCAGATAAAACAGGTAAATTTACTCTCTCTTTTCTGGAGCTGAGACATCTGTTTTCTCCTGTACATCAAAACTTTAGTTTGTCAGGCCTTTGGGCTCTGGAACTTGCAGCTGCAGCCCACCGCAGAGTTTCCAGGCCTTCGGCCTCAGTCTAAGATTTGCAACATCGGCTTCTCTAGTTCTGAGGTATTTGGACATGTACTGAGTCTCACTACCAGAATCCCCAGGACTTCAGCTCACAGATGACTGCCTATCGCTTAACTTCTTAGTCTCCATAATTATGTGAGCCAGTTCCCCTATGAAACCCCTTTCATTGACCTGTTTATATAGTCTAGTGTTTCTGTTTTTCTGGAAATCTATGTCTAATATAAGGCGGTTATATGCCCAGCTAAACTCAGAGGTTTTCTTGCTAATGAAGAAGGGGAGAATAAATGTTGGCTATGACTACGTACGTCTCTTTGACAGCCCAAATATTAGTGAACACCTTTCTTCCTAAGTGGGCTGCTGCTGTGTTCTCACTATATGGCAGTTGGCTTCCCTCAAAGATAATGCTCTAAGAGATACCAAGAGCTCATGTACAGAGAACACATCTACTTCTTCCCAAAGGGGGACGACTTCAGCATCTTCCCGAGTTCTTGCTCCATGTCTGGGACCTCCTTGAGGTTGTGTGTAGTTTCTTATGGCAGCATATAAATTAATAGATATACATGGATATAGAAACAGGACACCACAGTAAAGATTCTAAATTGATAGTGGTTGTTTGTCCCTATCAATTACCAAATACCCATGAGCAGAAAGTCCAAAGTCCCTCTCCCAGTAAAGGAAAGCACTCTTTGATGAGCTCCTTTGGTAGTTTGTGGTTAAATTCTGCTGCCCACTGTCTTTTGTAGACCTTACCTCTGCTTTCTAGGACAGACATTGCCCACCATGGATATATATGAAGGGGCTACAGGATGAGTTTGAGGGCCAAGGCATTATTTTAGGAGTTTGACAGTCACAGACCAGGACTGAAATTTCTTTTGAAAGAGGGTTCCCTTAAAATTTAGTAATTTTCTGATTTATTTTCTGTCAGTGAGTTCCAAGTATACTAGTAGCCAGAGGTCATGTCTAAACAATTTTTGAGCCTGAGGACTTTGGAGTTTGATGTTTTGGCATCTGCCTATTCTCTCCTCTCCCTACTCCAAACACCTTATTCCCCCAAGAAAAGTTGGCTATCTTTAGACATTTTGAAACAATATGCAAAACTACAATCTGGTCTTTAAAGTACTCAAGAAAGACTTAAGCCTAAAATATTTGAATTGGATTAATGACAGTCCAGTCTCTCTGTGTTGCCTTGGGTAGAGTGCTGTGGAGTTATAGCTCACAGTAACCTCAAACTCTTGGGTTCAAGGATGCTGTTGCCTCAGTCTTCCAAGTAGCTGGGACTACAGGTGTGCCTGCCACCATACCTGGCTAGTTTTTCTATTTTTAATAGAGATAGGGTCTCACTCTTGCTCAGGGGCTGGTCTCAAACTCCTGAGCTCAAGCAATCCGCCTATCTTGGCCTCCCAGAGTGCTAGGATTACAGGCATGAGCCACTGTGCCCAGTCAATGACCCCAATTTTTACTCCTTTCTCTTTCCACACTCTTTACCCAGAATTACTGCAGTGTCCTCCTACTTTGGAGAAAGTATTCTGCCCAGTGGCACACTGGTAAATATTTCTCAAAAAATACTCATAATGTTATAAGTTTTACTGAAGGGATGTGTAGTATACAATTGAAAAATGGTAATAAAATGTACAATACTCTTTATTATAAATTTCATATAGCCAATAGACTCTCAAAAGATTTTTCTTTTTTTTGCCTTTTGCTAAATTCTATTATCTACAGCCAACCTACCATTGTAGTTCATGAGCAAGTACCTACATATAGTTCTGGCATTAATGTTGGTTGATATTTTTATTGTTGGTAAGATGAAAGTAAGTTGAAACTTTAGTTGTCTGTCAATGAGGTGACATCCTCATTGAGCTGGATAATAGTTTTCAACTACTGTAAAAACATTTCCTCAATTTTTATGTAATGGCCACACCTACAACACACGTTTAAGTTTAATCTGCTTAATGTTTTCTCTGCCACTTTCTGTCAATTTCTGTAGTATAAACACTGCCACTAGAATGGATGATTCCCAGCTACTACAACTGAAATATGATGTAGTATTTCCACCACATACAGTAGATACAAATAGCCTTCAGATGACAGACAATGGTTAAATGTAATAAAATAACTAGAAAGTCATGAGTTTTGGGTATATGCTATCTTTGTTTTAATATATCTGAGCACAGAATTTAATTTTAAATAATGGCTGTGTTTAACAATCAGCTTGCCACATTTCTGGAAATTTAATAATAGGCTCTTGTGGGCTTGTTGGAGTGGCCTCCTGCACACTGCTAGTTCTGCCCCTTACCTTGACCTCAAGGCTTGTTCATACAACTTGCTTTGGTCACTGGGACAATAAGAAGCATGACACAGAGGTTTGGAAAAGTGGGTGGATATTCTTCTTGCTTTGGGCTTCTCTGCTGTAAATGCAGGAACATTTCTGTGCTAGCCTGCGGGGACAGTGGAGAACTGACTAGTAAACTTGTCTCAGTCAACGTCATCCTAAACTAGCAGAGCAGATGGCCCTAGACTTGTGAGAGAGCCCAGCCCAGATCGAGGAGCTTATACCCTGCTGCTGACTGGGTATGAGTGAGCCTGGCTAACCAAGACCAAAAGAAACATTTGCCTTGTTGCTGGACCAATGAGTTCGTCTGCCTGTCATCCACACCAATCAGTGGAGAAGCAGATGAGAGATCAACAACTCCACTTTCATTGACAGAAAAGCCAGCAATTCCAGAGAACAGCAAGAATATTTCCTTAAAGAGCTATCGTGTTTATGAGCATTTTGATGAAAAAGTGGTGATTATCAGGAGATGGCATAAATTTAATTATTAATTAATTTGTTAAGTACATTTAATTGTATTAAGCTCAACTTATTTGTTTCTGTAGAATTACTGGCATGGGGGATTGGATAGATTCCTAGTGTATTTAAATTTTAAGTAATCTGAGCAAGTTGTAAGGTATACACTTGGATAAAATGGAGAAACATGACCCAGATGATGGTATAATTAGCTGGATTACAGGTGGTGAAGTGGTACCTAAGCACAACAATCTGGCTTCTGCCTACTCTCCCGCAGCATTTCTGATCATTCTCCATTTCTCTGCTTTAACTGACTTAATGAGCAGTTCTTTAAACATATCATGTTCTTTACCTTTGGGCTTTTTCAGATATTCTTTACCTTGTCCAATGTTTTTCTTCTCCTTTACCTCATTCCCACTCATCCTTTGGATATTAGCTTTGGCAACTCTCCTAGGAAGCTGTCTTCAACTTCCAATGCCCAGGCTGGGTGTGTCCTATTGGGCTATCATAGCATAATCTTCCTACCTTCCCACTTCTGTCCTATGTTCTTTTTTTTTTTTTGAGACAGAGACTCAAGCTGTCACCCTGGATAGAGTGCCGTAGCATCACAGCTCATAGCAACCTCCAATTCCTGGGCTCAAGCGAGTCTCTTGCCTTCGCCTCCCAAGTAAACGGGACTACCGGCGCCCACCACAATGCCCGGCCATTTTTTTGGTTGCAGCTGTCATTGTTGTTTGGTGGGCCTGGGCTGGATTTGAACCTGCCAGCTCAGGTGTATGTGGCTGGCGCCTTAGCCCGTTGAGCCACAGGCAACGAGCCTCTGTTCTATGTTCTAATGGCCTCTTTTTTTGTCTTCCCAGGTGTAAGCTACTGGTCAGGACTGTCTTATTCACAGCAGTGTCCCTGGTATCTAGCATGTTATAGTTGCCCTGTGACTAATAATGTAACTACTGCATATTAAAGGAAACTTCATTGCTTCTTTCCAGAACTTACTATTTAATAAATAGAAAACAAAATCAATTATTTTAGGTAATATAAATTGGAAAGAATAATAAAATCAAAATTCAAAAATTTTAAGATTCAAAGACCTCAACAGGCTGTAAGTACAGGCTGAAACAAATGAGGTAAAAATTCTAGAGAGAAACTTAAAAAGTTCTATATTGAGGTCCTATTGTACAGAGGTTCTCAAAGTGTGGCCCTGATCAATTTCAGGGAAAGATAATTAAAAACAAATCTCTTTCAATGCAGAAAATCTCTTCTCAAAGGTAGAAAACAAAAGCATTTTGGATGGGCATTGCGGCTCGTGCTTGCATTCCTAGCACTGCGGATCCTAGACTGAGGCAGGTGGATTGCTTGAGCCAGGAGTTCAAGAGCAGCCTGAGGCAGAGTGAGACCCTGTTTTCACTAAAAATAGCCTGACATTGTGGCAAGCACCTGTAGTCCCAGCTACTCAGGAGCTCAAGCACAAGAATTGCAGGTTGTAGTGCACCATGACTCCATAGCCCTCTACCAAGGGTGAAAGACTGAGACTCTATCTCAAAAAAAGGAAAAGCTTTTTATTAAAGTTAAAGAAGCATAAACCAAAATGTGGTGTGCACTACAGACACTCCACTAAAGGACTGCAAAGACAGAACTCTCACCACTTTAAATAGCCAAGCAGATGCATATGTGTCCTCAAACAATAACTACAGATGCTCCTTAACTAACCATGGGATTACATCCCAATAAACCCATTAGAAATTGAAAATAAGATACTAAGTTGAAAATGCATTTAATACACCTAACCTATTAAACATCACAGCTTAGCCTTTACCTATCTTAAACAGGCTCAGAACACTTAATGAGCTTATAGAAGGGTAAAATCTTCTATTTATGATAAAGTATTGAATACTTCGTATAATTTATATTGATACTCTCATATGTTGGTTGCATATAGAATACTATACCAAAAATAAGGAACAAAATGGTTTTACACCGTTGTGAAGCTGAGCAGTCCTAAATTGCAGATTGTCTGTAATTCTCAGGTTAAGAGAAACTTGACAGCACCATTGGTCACAGAAGATGCATCCTAAATTCTCTTGCGGTGTTTATTTGTTTGTTAATTGCCTTTGTCCAAAGGAAAAACAAATTTCTCATATCTCTATGACAGAAGACTTATAATTTAGAGCAAGGACAAGGCTTCTGTCTTTTCTGGAAACTGGGAGGTAAGGGTACCACTATCTCCTTCAATGATTACATTTCAGTGAGATGGCTCTCAGGTCCTTGAGGAAATGTTCCTGTGTGAAACTGGAAAGAGGTTTATTTAGCTTTTGGAAAGATTTACATACATTTCAAAGAGGCACAGAAAGAGCTTATAATTAAAAGTGTCCTTAGTAAGTGCTCAAAGAAAAGGAAGCAGAAGAAAGCCTCTTTTCTTTGTGCCAGGGAGAATCAGTCTTCTTATTCCTAATTTGTGTTTACCCTTATACCAGCATCAGCATCACTTAGAAATTTTACTTAGAGATGCAGATCCTCAGATCCCAGCCTAGACCTACTCAGTCAGAAACTCTGGGGATAGGGCACACAATTTGAGTTTTTAAATAAGCTCCCCAGGGGAAGCTGACATTGCCTAAGCTTGAGAATCAGTGTAGAGAATTGCTGACAGTAGACCAGTGCAAAGGATCTGGGGAAAGGAAAGGATATCTGTCCTGCTAGCAAATAATTATTATTTTTAATTTTTAATTTTTATTTTTTGTAGAGACAGAGTCTCACTATCACCCTCGGTAGAGTGCCATGGCATCACACAGATCATGGCAACCTCTAATTCCTGGGCTTAGGCAATTCTCTTGCCTCAGCATCCCGAGTAGCTGGGACTACAGGCGCCCACCACAACACCTGGCTATTTTTTTTGTTTTTGTAGTTTGGCCAGGGCCAGGTTTGAACGTGCCACCCTTGGTATATGGGGCAGGCGCCCTACTGGCTGAGCCATAGGCACTGCCCAAGCATACAATTATTACAGTAGTTATCTGTAGTTTGCATAAGTAGATATCTCTCCTGCTTACATTCAATTATTTGGCAAGAAATTAAGGAATCTAAAATATATTAAATGAGCCTTAGTGTAGTCGAGATAGTTAAATATCAATGACTTGCACAGTAGAGAACAAAATCAAAATAATTTTCTAAAAATTGCGCTCATTCACTTTAGCATTCACAAACTTAAGAAGTGACCTGATCAAAATCACTTGATTCGGCTCGGCGCCTGTGGCTCAATGGGCTAATGCACCAGCCACATACACCTGAGCTGGCGGGTTCGAATCCAGCCTGGGCCCGCCAAACAACAATGACGGCTGCAACCAAAAAATGGCCGGGTGTTGTGGCGGCGCCTGTAGTCCTGGCTACTTGGGAGGCAGAGGTAGGAGACTTGCTTGAGCCCAGGAATTGGAGGTTGCTGTGAGCTGTGATACTACTGCACTCTATCCAGGGTGACTGCTTGAGGCTCTGTCTCAAAAAACAAACAAACAAACAAAAAAAATCACTTGATTCCTGAATCAAGTAAAGCCAAACTCAAGTGAAACTTAGGAAATTATAGAATTTTGTCAGATGGACCCCTTCTGAAGTTCGCTTGTTTTTTTTTTTTTTTTTTGAGACAGTCTCACTATGTCTCCCTGGGTAGAGTGCTGTGGTGTCATAGCTCACAGCAACCTCCAACTCTTGGGCTTAAGTGATTCCCTTGCCTCAGGCTTCCAGGTACCTGGGACTATAGGTGCCCACCATAATGCCCGGCTGTTTTTTTTTTTGTTGCAGTTGTCATTGCTGTTTAGCTGGCTCGGGCTCAGTTCGGACCTGCCCCCCGTGTATGTGGCTGGGGCCCTACTCACTGAGCTACAGGCAGAGGTTTTCTCCTGGAGACCAAATCTTTTATCAGTGTCTCTCAATTTTGTGTGCAAATTGAGAATCCCCTGTCTTTTGTTTCAAGACAAAATTGCTGCAGAGACTCTGAGAGCAGCAGGGAAGGGGGACAGTGGATTTTTCAAGTGCATGAATTCACTGGACGGCTCCCCTTCAGAGCCTTCAGGACCTCCAAGAGAAGGGCTTCAGAGACCCAGCGGAAGTGCTAGGTATAAGGCCAAGGAGTACCTGGAGAAAAGTCTTTACACTACAAGTTTGCCTCACTCTTGAAAGACAGACCTAATAAAATGGTTTTTCATACCACTGAAACATTTGGGATGGCAACAATCCTTCCTTAGGGAAGGCCACCTGAAGCAAAGCTGGTAGAATCCATTTCTTAGGACCTCTATATGTTCCCGTGCTGGACCCTCCCCTCGGTGCCTCAGACCCTCGGGTCCACCCTCTGTCCACTGGCCCCACTGTGGACGTGCTGCTGATCAGCCACATAGACCTGGATGATACAAACAGAGAGCACAGAGTTAAGAAGTATGAGGGACTCCACACAGTAAATGTCTGAGATGGGGAAACTCATACATGAATTTGTAGGGATTGCACCCCAGGTGATGCAGGAGGCTCAGAAACAGGAGCTGAAATCCAGAAGCTTCGGAAAGAAAAAGATCAACTTACTACAGATATGAACTCCATGAAAAAACATCTGTCTCTGACCTTTCAAGGGATTTGACAAGCAGGAGGTGACTGAAGACTTTTGTAAAAATGAATAATGGTTGAAGAAGTATGTTAAGGATTGCATATTAAGAAGTGAAAAGGAGTGTGGAACCATGGCCTTGAAGGAAGAGAAGGAGCACAGGCCTAAGGAGAATCGAGTGACTCTGTTAACGCCCCGGGGGCCTCATGCAGTGGCAGTGGGACCTCAGGGGACAGCGTCAAAGGAGAAGATAAGCAGGATCAAAACAAGGAGAAGAGGCTCTGAGCAAGGAGGTATCCAAAAATTACCTCCCACTTTGACCAAGAAGCAACTTCAGGAACATCTCCAACCTATGCCTGAACAGGATTATTTTGAGTTTTTAATTAAAAAATTTTTTTTTATTTTTACATATACATGTGTTAATTAGGTTTCCACTTTTTGCCTTCACAGAATTCAAAAGGCTTAAAATTCAATAACAATAACAATGTTTAAGATAAGGATTATAAACAAAAACCATGTAAAGAATGAACAAAGATAAATACATTCAGAAAAGAAAACAGACAATTACTACATCGAAATATTAAGCAATATTGGTAATAATAATTCCAAGAAAGCAATGTGCACATTGTCAAATAAGACATTATAGAGTGCTTTGACTCTGAGGCTCAGTATGAAGTCATCAGTTAACTTCTTCTTTTTTCCTTCCAAAGTCTCAAAACATAGACAACTAATATTATATTAATAAAAGTAAAGAGGAGTTTCAAAAAACAGATCATGCCAAATCTTATAGACAATAGAAAAGGAAGAAATATTCCAAAATCATTCTACTTGATCTGGATACACCTGATATTGAAATTGGAGAAAATATATTGTTATAAAGAGAGATTACAAACATATTTCACTAATAAGTGAGGATGCAATATCCTAAATAACATATTAACAAGTTTAATTAAAAATTAATGTTTAAGTAATGTACTTTGGTCAAAACTGAATCCAATTTATGTGAGAATTAGTCACTATTTTCTTTCCATCGCCCCCTCCTTCCTTCTCTTTCTGTCTGCTCTCTCCTTCTCCCATGCCCCACTGTGTCATTAATTGTCACTAATTGTCCTCAAAGTTGAATACATAGGATTCATGCTTCTCCATTCCTGTGATGTTTCACTAAGAATAATGTGTTCCACCTCCATCAAGTTAGCACAAATGCTGCAAAGTCTCCATTGTTTTTGATGGCTGAGTAATATTCCATGGTATACATACACCATAGCTTACCAATCCATTCCTGGGTTGAAGGACATTTAGGGTGATTCCACATTTTAGCAATTGTAAATTGGGCTGTGATAAACAGCCTAATACAAGTGTCTTTATAATAAAAGTTTGTTTTTTTTTTCTGGATAGATGCCCAGTAATGGGATTGCAGGATCAAATGGGAGGTCTAGGTTGAATTCTTTGAGCTTTCTCCATACTTCTTTCCAAAAAGGCTGTATTAGTTTACAGTCCCACCAGCAGTGTAGAAGTGTTCCTTTCTCCCCGCATCCATGCCAGTATCTGCAATTTTGAGATTTTGTGATATAGGCCATTCTCACTGGAGTTAGATGGTATCTCAGGGTGGTTTTAATTTGCATTTCTCTAATACTTAGGGATGCATTTTTTTCAACAAAATTCTCAAAAAAATCTTAGCCAATAGATTACAGCTTATCATCAAAAAAGTCATACCTCATGATCAAGTAGGTTTCATCCCAGGGTTGCAGGGTTGGTTTAATATTTGAAAGTCCATAAATGTTATCCACTATATCAACAGAAGCAAAACCAACGACTATATGATCCTCTCAATAGATGCAGAAAAAGCATTGGGTAAAATACAGCATCCTTTTCCAATTAGAACACTGAAGAGTATAGGTAGAGGTGGCACATTTCTTAAACTGATCAAGGCTATCTATGATAAACCCGCAGCTAATATTTTACTGAATGGAGTAAAACTAAAAGCTTTTCCTCTTAGAACTGGAACCAGACAAGGTTGTCTTCTGTCACCATTGCTATTCAACATAGTGCTGGAAGTTCTAGCCAAAACAATTAGACAAGACAAGAAAATAAAGGGCATTCAGATGGGTGCAGAGGTCAAACTCTCCCTTTTTGTTGATCATATGATATTATACTTAGAGAACCCCAAAGACTCAACTATCAAAAAATACAGTAATGTCTTGGGATATAAAAATCAATGTCCACAAGTCAGTTGCCTTTGTATATGCTAACAACAGTCAAAATGAGAGGTTAATTGAGGACACAACTCCCTTCACCATAGCCCCAAAGAAAATGAAATACTTAGGAATATACCTGATAAAAGAAGTGAAAGACCTCTTTAAAGAAAATTATGAAACCCTAAGAAAGGAAATATTAGAGGACTTTAACAAATGGAAGAACATACCATGCTCATGCCTGGGAAGAATCAACATTGTTAAAATGTCTATACTTTCCAGAGCAATTTACTGATTCAGCGCCATCCCTATTAAAATACCAACATCCTACTTTCAAGACCTGGAAAAAATGATTCTGTGCTGTGTATGGAACCAAAAAAAAACCTCCTATAGCTAAGGCAGTTCTTAGTAATTAAAACAAAGCTGGGAGTATCACCATACCAGATTTTAGGCTGTATTACAAGGCCTTAGTGGTCAAGACAGTATGGTACTGGCACAAACATAGAGACATAGATACTTGGAATTGTATAGAAAACCTGGAAACGAAACCAACAACTTACAGCTATCTAATCTTCGATAAACCAAACAAGAGCATTCACTGGGGGAAAGACTCCCTATTCAATAAATGGTGCTGGGAGAATTGGATATCCATATGTAAAAGATTGAAACTGGATCTTCATTGAAGATTGAAACCTTTCTTGATTCACAAAAATTGATTCACAATGGATAAAGGACTTAAATTTAAGGCATGAGATGATAAAAATCCTCAAAGAAAGAACTGGAAAAACACTGGAACATATTGGCCTGGGGAAAGATTTTATGCGAAATAATGAAATGCTATGTTTTTCATCTTTCATTTATTGGTATTAATATTATATAAGTTAAGTTTCAGCAATTTAATAAAATTAGCATGTACAATTAAAATCTATTCTCTCTTCTTTATGCATTACAC
>CAUYON010077083.1:0-67206 GCA_963573935.1 Arctocebus calabarensis
AACAATGACGACTACAATCAAAAAATGGCCGGGCATTGTGGTGGGCACCTGTAGTCCCAGTTACTTGGGAGGCAGAGGCAGGAGACTTGCTTGAGCCCAGGAATCGGAGGTTGCTGTGAGCTGTGATGCCACAGCACTCTACCCAGGGTGACAGCTTGAGGCTCTGTCTCAAAAAAAATAAATAAAATAAAATAAAACTTTTGGGCTTCAAAGGACTTCATTAAGAAAGTGAAAAAACATTGGAGGAATGCAAACATTTTTGCAAATCATGTATCTCATAGAGAAATTTCTATTGAGAACATACAAATTAATCTTACAGTAGAACAGTAAAAGAGAAACCCCAATAAGTGAGGAAAGGATCTAAATAGAAATTTCTCCTAAGACATGTAAATGGCCAATGAGCACACAGAAAGATACGCAACATCATCAGCCCCAAACAGAATGCAAAACAAAAACCATAAGATACCACCTCACACCCACTAAACAGCGATTTGTCAGGATATGGAGAAACTGGAACCCCCACACACTGCCGCTGGGAATGTGAAAGAGTGGAGCAGCATCCGTGGAAGACAGTCTGGACATTCCTCAGAGGTTTAAAAATCAAGCCACACAAGGTGTAAACTGAGAGAAATGAAAACATATTTTCACAGAAGAACTTACACACAAACATTTATAGAAACTTTGTTCTTAACAGCTAACATGTGGAAACAGGTCTAATGTTCATCAAGTGATTAATGGACATCTAAGCGCAGTATATCTCAACAGTGGAGTACGGCAATAAAGAAACACAGTGCTAATAATACAAGTGATTGTGTGGGTGAGTCCTGGACACAGAATGCTGAGTGAGGAGCCAGTCACAAGGACCACATTCTCTCAGTACCATTCACAACAGCCATGTTCACAACAGGCAAGTCCACGGAGATAGAAAGTAGATGAGTAGCTGCCAAGGACTAAGAAGGTTGTGGGAAAAAGGGAATGACTGCTGATGTATAGAGGGTTTCTTTGGAGCAGGGTGACAAAAATATTCTAAAATTGACTGTGGTGATGGTTATACAACTCTATGAACACACTAAAAATTACTGAATTATACACTTTAAATGGGACAATTATATGGTATGTGAATTATATCTCAAAGGCCAGGAGCAATGGCTCACATCTGTAATCCTAGCACTCTGGAAGGCCAAGGCAGGTGAATTGCTTGAGCTCAGGAGTTCAAGATCAGCCTGAGCCAGAGCCAGACTCCATCTCTAAAACAGCTGGATGTGGTGGCAGGCACCTGTACATGGGAGGCTGAGGCAGACGGATCACTTGAGTCCATGAGTTTAAGGTTGCTGTGAGCTATGATGCCATTGCACCCTATCCAGGGTGACAGAGTAAGATTCTGTGTCAAAAAACCAAAAACAACATCAAAAAACAAAGCTATTAAAATAAACTTTTCTTTTTAATTTTGAAAATGGAAAAATACTGCCATCCCTCTCAATGAGAAAATGCCTTGAAAAGGAGCTCAATGGGCAGCCACAGGGCTGCTACATATGGCCACACAGGCTGCAACCCACAAAGTGGGCAGGTGTGCAAAGTGATGGTCCTATATAAAGAGATGGCTCCTGCAATCTGCCTCATTTCTGTGTGTCTCTTAGGGAGTCTCTCATGGGGGGCAGAGCAAGATGGCAGCCAAGGAACAGCTTCTTTGCAACCAGAGCAGTGAGTTTGGGGAGAGAAGACTCCAGGCATCTCTGACTTGTGAGCTCTGCCCAGAAACATCCCTTTGGGGATGCAGGGAGACAGCAAGAGACTTTTGGACCCTAGGAGGAGACAAAAGCAGTGGAGAAGTGGCAAGTGGTAGCGAACAGGCTACTGCAGCTGCAACTATAACAGCAAGATTGCAGACAGGGAAAGCCTTCCCTGTGGGTTGTTTTATTTGTTTGTACTTGGGCACTCAGTTGAAGTAGGCTAGAGGCAGGTGTGTGAAGGGTCTTGGGGAGATTTGCATATTTAGGAAAGAAGAATATGGATGTTTGTTAATACCAGAATTTATAAAAATGTGTGTTAAGGACTTCCAGAGCAAGATGGCAGCCAAGTAACAGCTTCCTTGCAACTGGGCACAGTGAGACTAGGGAGAGAAGACTTCAGGCATCTCTGGCTGGTGGGATCTGCCCAGAAACATCTCTTTGGGGACACAAGGAGTCAGTGTGATACTTCTGGACGCCATGAGGAAGGCAAAAGCAGTGGAGAACTGGCAAGTGGTTGTGTGTGTTTGTTCGGTCTAATCCTGCCCACAGCTGTAAGTACAGCAGCAGTGAGATTGCAAACTGGAAAGGCCTTACCAATGAGCTGTTTGGGTTTTTTTGGACTTGGCACTCAGTTGAACTACCTTAGGAGAACTTGGGGAGGACTGCGGAAGTCTTTAAGTGTTGTCTAGGGCCCCAGACTGAGCCACCAAGCCAGATAGAGCTACCAGGGTTTGGTTGTGGGCCATGCAGAGCCATTGTGGGAGAACTGCCCTGGCAAGCTCCACCCTTCAGGTTGGCAGAAAAAGCATCGGGTAGGAGCGAGTAATCTAGTGACTGAGCAGCCTAAAAGCGAAGAGTGAGACGCCTTGCAGCCTTAGCACTCAAGGGCAAAGAGTGACACCGGTTTTGGCACATTGGGTAAGTGGATAGCCACTTAAGGAGTGATACCAGTGACAAGCGCTTTCCTGGGAAAGCTTCAGCTTAACCCAAGTTAGCAATTTAAAGTGACTTCTAAGCGGGCTGAGGAGCATTTAGGCTCTCCACCCTGCAGGGTTTGAGAAATCATTACAGGCCTCCAGTCTCCATTTCATACAGCTGTATCAGGATTGTCATTAACATATCATACCCCAGAAGATCACATGTTGCCCAGACAATCTTGAGCAAGGTATATACACTGCTTTGTTTTTTGTTTTGTTTTGGTTTGGTTTTGGTTTTTAATTTCAACATTTTCCCAATAGATTTTTCTTTTCCTTTTTTTCTTTTATTTCTTTATTTTTCTACTTTAAATATAATTCTCCATTGTTCCCTTTTTCAACAATTAGAACTTCATTTTTGCTAGTGTTTCTACCATTACTGTTTGGTATTTTCCCCAATTTTATCCCATAAAGTTTTGGTTTCCTTGTTTTGGTTTGATGTATTGCATTTTTGTCTTTCCTCTCTTCTTGGTGGGAATTGGGTACCATGTCCAAACAGGCTGGCAAAGAGCTGCTGACCTAACCACCCAACCCAGCACCCCCAGAGGTTGGGGTTTCTTAAGGTTTGGTCAAAGTACCCTACTATATTGCGCCCATCCCCCTCTTTCTGTGCCTGTCTTCTTTTTGTCAATAGTCGCTTCTACCCACTCCCTCTCCTTTGTTCTTTTTTCTTTTCTTTTTCTTCCTTTTTCCCCTTCTTGCTCTTCAATCTTCTCATCCTTCTGGTCCTGTACCAAAAGGCCTCATCGAAACCTTAGTCCAAAGGCACAGCAACTTAAAGAGCAGGAGGAAGTGAAAGGAAAATTAGGGCAAGGAAACAGATAAAAGAAATCACCCATGAGGAAGAATCAGCAGAAAACTCCTGGCATCATGAAAAACCAGTTCCAGAGTAACCCCCTCAAGGGACTGTGAGGTCGCTACTACAGAGGATTCCACCTATAAGGAAATGTTAGAAATTACAGAAAGGGAATTTAGAATACAGATGATGAAAACAATGAAGGAAACTGCTGATAAAGTGGAAAATAACCAAAAGGAAATCCAAAAACAGAATCAATTAAGAGATGAGCAATATGAAGAATATAAAAAGGATATAGCAGAGATGAACAAACTGAAGCAGTCTATTAGGGAACATAAAGATGCAATAGAAAGTATCAACAATAGATTAGATCATGAAGAAGAAAGAATCTCAGAGGTAGAGGAAAAAGCTCTTGAGATAACTCAGATACTTAAACAGGCAGAAAAGAAGAGAGAGAAAGCAGAACATTCACTGACAAAATTATGGAACTCTATGAAGCGTTCAAACATACGAATTATAGGTATCCCAGAAGGGGAAGAAGAATGCCCAGGGGGATGGAAGCCATACTAGAGAATATTATAAATGAAAATTTCCCAAATAACACCAAAGATTCTGACACTCTCCTTTCAGAAGGATATTGGACAACAGGTCATCTCAACTCTAACCGAGCTTCCCTAATACACATTGCAATGAACCTATCCAAAGTCAAGACAAAAGAAAAGATTCTTCAAGCTGCCAGGAGTAAGCGCCAGTTGACCTACAGGGGCAAATCCATCAGGGTGACTGCAGACTTCTTTAATGAAACTTTCCAAGCAAGAATACAATGGTCATCTACCTTTAATCTACTTAAACAGAACAATCTCCAGCCCAGTATTCTATATACTGTGAAGCTAAGCTTTAAAATTGATGGAGCAATAAAATTATTTATGGATATACAAACACTGAGGAAATTTGCCACAACAAGATCAGCTCTACAGGAAATACTTCAACCTGTTCTACATACTGACCATCAAAATGGATCAACAGCAAAGTAAGAACTCAGAAATTAAAGGACAGCACACTGATGCAAAAGATAAAACTAAGCAATGGATTCTCATAAAATAAGATGAATAGAACACTACCACACTTATCAATTATCTCAATAGATGTTAATGGCTTGAATTCCCCACTGAAGAGGCATAGATTGGCTAATGGATTAAAAAACACAAGCCATCCATTTGCTGTCTGCAGGAAACGCACCTAGCTTCAAAAGACAAATTAAAACTCAGAGTACAAGGTTGGAAGACAAATTTTCAGGCAAACGGAATTCAGAAGAAAAGAGGAGTTGCAAACTTATTTTCAGATACATGTGGATTTAAAGCAACTAAAGTCAAAAAAGACAAAGATGGTCACTTTATATTGGTCAAGGTAAAAAAACAACGAGAGGTTTCAATTCTAAATATTTATGCACCCAACTTAAATGCTCCTAAATTCTTGAAACACACCTTACTCAGTCTAAGCAATATGATATCCTATAATACCATAATAACAAGGAACTTTAACACTCCTCTTACAGAGCTAGACAGATCCTCTAAACAGAAATTAAACAGGATATAAGGGACTTAAATGAGACCCTAGAGAAACAGTGCTCTATAGATGCATATAGAACACTCCATCCCACAGATAAAGAATATACATTGTTCTCACTGGCTCATGGAACATTCTCCAAAATTGATCATATCCTAGGACACAAGACAAACCTCAACAGAATCAAAAGCATTGAAACTTTACCTTGTATTTTCTCAGACCACGAGGCTCTAAAGGTGAAACTCAACTCCAAAAAAATATTAAACCCACACAAAGGCATGGAAATTAAACAACCTTCTGTTGAATGACAGTTGGGTGCAGAAAGAAATAAAACAGGAAATCATGAACTTCCTTGAGCATAACAACAATGAAGACACAAGCTACCAAAACCTGTGGGATACAGCCAAAGCAATCCTGAAAGGAAAATGTAGCACTTTAGATGCCTACACCCCAAAAAACAGAAAGAGAGCACATCAACAAACTCACAAGCCATCTTATGGAATTGGAAAAGAAGAAAAATATAAGCCTAAACCCAGCAGAAGAAAAGAAATATACAAAATTAAATCAGAGATCAATGAAATTGAAAACAAAGGAATTATTCAGAAAATTAATGAAACAAGGAGTTGGTTTTTTGAAAAAATAAATAAAATAGATAAACCTTTGACCAGACTAACTTAAAATAGAAAAGTAAAACCTCTAGTAACCTCAATCAGAAACGATAAAGGGGAAATTACAACTGATGTCACAGAGATACAAGAGACCATCTCTGAGTACTACCAGAAACTCTATGCCCAGAAATTTGACAATGTGAAGGAAATGGATCAATATTTGGAATCATACCCTCTCCCTAGACTTAGCCCAGATAAAGTAGAGCTCCTGAACAGACCAATTTCAAGGACTGAGATTACAGAGACAATAAAAAATCTTCCAACCAAAAAATGTCCTGGTCCGGATGGCTTCACGCCAGAATTCTATGGAACCTTCAAGGAAGAGCTTATTCCCATACTGCAGAAATTATTCCAAAAAATTAAGGAGGAAGGTATCTTCCCCAACACGTTCTATGAAGCAAACATCACCTTGATATCAAAACCAAGAAAAAAACAACTAAAAAGGAGAATTTCAGACCAATTTCACTCATGAATATAGATGCAAAAATTCTCAACAAAATCCTAGCCAATAGGATACAGCTTATCATCCAAAAAGTCATACATCATGATCAAGTAGGTTTCATCCCAGGGATGCAAGGCTGGTTTAACATATGCAAGTGCATAAATGTTATCCATCATATTAACAGAAGCAAAAACAAAGATCATATGATCCTCTCAATAGATGCAGAAAAAGCATTTGATAAAATCCAGCATCCTTTTCTAAATTAGAACACCGAAGAGTATAGGCATACGTGTCACATTTCGGAAACTGATTGAAGCTATCTATGCCAAAACCACAGCTAATATTGTACTGAATGGAGTAAAACTGACAACTTTTCCTCTTAGATCTGGAACCAGACAAGGTTGTCCTCTGTCACCATTACTATTCAACGTAGTGCTAGAAGTGCTAGCCAATACAATTAGGCAAGACAAGGAAATAAAGGACATCCAAATGGGACCAGAGAAGGGCAAAGTCTCCCTCTTTGCTGACGATATGATCTTATACTTAGAGAACCCCAAAGACTCAACCACAAGACTCCTGGAAGTCATCAGAAAATACAGTAATATCTCAGGATACAGAATCAATGTCCACAAATCAATAGCCTTTGTATATGCCAATAACAGCCAAGATGAGAGGCTAATTAAGGACACAACTCCCTTCACCATATCTTCAAAGAAAATGAAATACTTAGGAATATACCTAACAAAGGAGGTGAAGGACCTCTACAAAGAAAATTATAAAATCCTAAGAAAGGAAACAGCAGAGAATATTAACAAATGAAAGAACATATCATGCTCATGGCTGGAAAGAATCAACATTGTGAAAATGTCTATACTTCCCAAAGCAAACTACTTATTTAATGCCATTCCTATTAAGATACCAACATTGTACTTTCAAGATTTGGAAAAAATGATTCTGCATTTCATATGGAACCAGAAAAAAAACCCGTATAGCTAAGACAGTTCTTAGTAATAAAAACAAAGCCAGGGGCATCACCATACGAGATTTTAGGCTGTACTACAAAGCCAAAGTGATCAAGACAGTATGGTACTGGCACAAAAATAGAGACATAGACATTTGGAATCGAATAGAAAACCAGGAAATGAAACTAGCATCTTACAACCACCTAATCTTCAATAAACCAATCAAGAACATATCTTGGGGGAAAGACTCCCTATTCAATAAATGGTGCTGGGAGAACTGGATATCCACATGTAACAGACTAAAACTGGAACCCTTACCTTTCTACACTCACAAAAATTGATTCAAGTTGGATAAAGGACTTAAATTTAAGGCATGACACAATAACAATACTGAAAGAAAGCATAGGAAAAACACTGGAAGGTATCAGCCTGGGGAAAGACTTCATGAAGAAGACTGCCATGGCAATTGCAAAAACAAAAATAAACAAATGGGACTTAATTAAACTCAAAAGCTTCTGTACAGCTAAGGAGACAACAACCAAAACAAATAGACACAATGGGAAAGGATATTTGCATATTTTGAATCAGACAAAAGCTTGATAACTAGGATCTACAGAGTACTCAAATTAATCCACATGAAAAAAGCCAACAATCCCATATATCAATGGGCAAGAGATATGAATAGAACCTTCTGTAAAGAAGACAGACGATTGGCTAACAAACATATGAAAAAATGCTCATCATCCCAAATTATTAGAGAAATGTAAATCAAAACCAGCCTGAGATACCAACTAACCCCAGTGAGAATGGCCCACATCACAAAATCTCAAAACTGCAGATGCTGGCGTGGATGTGGAGAGAAGGGAACACTTTTACACTGCTGGTGGGACTGCAAACTGATATAACCTTTTTGGAAGGAAGTATGGAGAACTCTCACAAAACTCAAGCTAGACCTCCCATTTGATCCTGCAATCCCATTACTGGGCATCTACCCAGAAGGAAAAAAAATCCTTTTATCATAAGGACACTTGCACTAGACTGTTTATTACAGCTCAATTTACAACCACCAAAATGTGGAAACATCCTAAATGCCCACCAACCCAGGAATGGATTAACAAGCTGTGGTATATGTATACTATTCAGCCATTAAAAAAATGGAGACTTTACAGCTTTTGTATTAACCTGGATGGAAGTGGAACACATTATTCTTAGTAAAGCATCATAAGAATGGAGAAGCATGAATTTCATGTACTCAATTTTGACATGAGGACAGTTAATGAAACAGTGGGAGGTGTCCCTGTGCAGCTCCCAGGCAGCTCACATAGCCAGGGAGGCGGCTATAGTGGCAGCTCTGGGAGCCGGGCTGCAACTCCAGCAGAAGGGAAGGGCTCGTGGTACACGGTTCTAGCAGGGTGGGGTGCTGGGTGGGAGGAGGTGCGTGGCCAGTGGCTCTGGCAGGGCAGGGTGCGGGGCATGAGGCTCTGACAGGGTGGAGCACAGGTGTTGGCGCAGCATGGCCGCTGACTGTGTGTGGTGCAGCCACACTGCAGTGTGCTCTGTGCTGCATCACCGGGCCTGTGCACATGTTCTTCATAGGGGAAATGGGTTTTCTCAAAAGTAGCTTTCATTTCAGATGATGCCAATTTTCTTTTAGATCCAAATCCTCCTTGTAGCCCCTCAGTGCAGTAAGACTTCAGTTTAAATCCAGTCAGACTAGTGACTACCCAGGGCTGGAGCCTGTACACACCCCCTGTCAGCCTCCTTACCTGCTCATCCTATTTGGGTAGATTTTGAATTTCTGAAGATAGGGATCATGTTTATCCTATTCATAGTACTGAGGACACTCAACATGTGTTTGTTAAAGATACATAACAACAACAGCAGTAGCAACAATGTTTACTTTATATGCAATTACTCATTTAGATCACGAAGGCTTTTGGGTGTGTGTGTGTAGCTTTTTTGGTGTTTCCATTGGTGTCCCCTCCCGCACGCAGTCTGAAATACATGAAGTAAGAAAGAAACTTAGGGGCTCACTGCCCTGTCTCAAGGCCCCTAGCAAGTCTTCCTTCTCTCCACTTTTCAGAATCCTCTAACATCTCTTTTGTATATATAATATCCAGGGGTTTTAGCTGTACTTGCAGAGGGAATAGGAGTAAGTAAATCTATTCTTACAGTATCTTATTTTTTAAGACCTAAATTTTAGAGATTTGTGACACATGTCATCAGACTTTGCTCCACAGAAGAGTAATACGAGTTTACATTCCTGTCAACGGTGTGTGAGAGTGCCTGTGGCTAACACTGGGTGTTATTGTCTTTTTTTATCTTGTTGATCTGACAGGCAGAAATTGGTGTCTCATATTATTAATTTCTGTTTCTTTGGTTTCAAGTGAAGGTTGAATATTTTTCCTATGTTTATTGGCCTGATTTTTCTCTGTCTTGTGAATTGCTTCTTTATGTCAAGAGAGAGATTAAAGTAGGAGAGGGCTCATCTTGTAGAGGTTGCAGTTATTAACTCAGAGGGTTAAGGAAACTCAGGAGTTTCAAAGAAGGGCAAGGTTTGGTTGGGGCCTTATCTTCAGGGATGGGTGTGTAATGAAGTCAGTCCCACAGGTCTCAGAGAAATTGCCATCCAGTCAGCTGTGCTGCAGGCTGCGCAAGTACAGAAGCTTTACTGGGTGATATTCCTCAGAACAGGAAGGGAAAGGGAGCAGGTAGGTTGCCCTCGAGATTCCCCTATTGGAGACACTTGTATGGAGCCACCTGGCCAAGTGGGACTGAGATTTCCCAAGTGCCAGCCAGGCCAGCACTGCAGTGACCCAGTGCAGAGTGAGCCGGGATCTGAGGTACAGGGGCTTAGTGGCAGGTGTAGCTGCCACTCCCTGGAAGGTGCTGCCTTGTGGTGAGTGTGCAGAGGGAGATTCGGGTCTGCTGTGCCCCTCATTGTCTCGGGTCTTTGGTTCTTTACATAGTGGGAACCTCTACCTCAGTGATCGTGAAGCCTTTTAGATAGTAACTATCCTACTCTAGCCTAACACCACAGAAATAACTACAGTTCCACCTCTACCAACAAAAGCTTGCTGGGAAGCTGACTTTCACCTGCACCATCTGTATTGATATGCCCTGACCTACCTTCCCCACTGGTGGCGTCAGAAAAGAGTAAGCCAGGGCAGACCTCCGCCCACTGCTCGGCAGCAGTGAGGCCTTCCTCACAGCTGGGCAGAGATTGCAAGGGGAACAGCGGCCAGGACAGTGTTAGGAAGGAGTCACTGGGAGCTTCAAGTCCTGGCTCCAGTAGTCACATAAGTGACAAAATGACATACCTGTACAAATTCATTGTATCAATGTCAATTTTGTGGGTTTGATATTGTATGATAATTATGTACAGGGAAACATGATGAAAGGTAAATGAGTCTTCTCTCTACCATTGTTATAACTTCCTATAAATTCATAATTATTTCAAATAAAACATTTTAAAAAGGCTTTGCAAAGAGGCATGAGAGACTATCTTGACATGGTTAGGAACTGTTGCATTTGACAAAGTCATAAGCCTGAATTTTACTGTTAATAAATTATGTGTTAATAAATATTTTTATAAATTACAAATTATATGTTAATAAATTATTTCTTAAAATAAGCTATTCAAATATTTGAATCCATATTCATACTAACAAAATCAATAGCATAGATAGAAAATAAGTGTCTTTCTTAACAGAAGAATGCTAACTAATAAATGTAGATGAAATTTTAGAAATATAAAAATCACCATTTTAGACCCAACACCATATTGATCCAGGCAAGATTCATTAATGGAGAGGAGATGGTGGAGGCAGCTCTACTCTTACCACAGAAACATCAAAAACAAGCAGAAACTATAAGAACTCTGAAAAACAGTCTAGGGTTTAATACTGAATCAAGCAAAAGGCAATTTGAAAACAGTAGGAAAACTCTGTGGCATTTTCACTTGCCCCTCCACATCCTTTATGGCTCAGTAGCAGCCTGCACTCTCAGTGTAGAACCCTGGTCCCAAGTTCCAGAGGGAACAGGGCAGACCTTATTCACAAAGTATTGTGTATTTCTGCTCTAACCTGTTTGGGGCTCCCAGAGGGCTGATGCAAGGCACTTCTCTCTTTCACCTAACTCAGAACTAAGGCTCAAAATGAGAAGGTATTGCTTAAAAATGCTGGTAGGTGAACCAACAACTCTCAGATGCCTGAGACCACCTAAAGCTACAGGAGATTATTTGGAAAATTAGGGCATTTAAAAGCCCCATGTATGCAGAATTTAGAAAGCCAGAACCAGACCCAGGGAAAGAAGTATGCTCAGAAAAGATCTGAGATGATCACCCTGGGATGAAAGCCTGACTGACAGCTGAAGGAGTTCCCCAGGACAGAGTCAGTTTGCAGACAGGGAAAGTGTTTGGGCTTCTGTTTGTTTGCTTCTTATTTCTTTCTAATTGGTTAGTTTTATTTTGAGTGTTTGTTTGCTTTATTTAAACTAAGTCCCTGACATGCAGGGAAATTTCTGTAAAAACATTAGCTAAACACAATTTAAAAGAACAGAGATCTCAGTGACCACACACAATAAGGAATACAGCCTTGTTGAAAAAATCGTTTAGAAAAGTTACTAAACAAATAAACTACCATGGCCTTAATCAATCAAAATAAAAATGGTAAATCTTGGGATAAAGGAAGAATCTGATTTCCAAAGCTTTCCATATTCAAATACCCAATGTACAACAAAAAAGTTTTAAGATGATCTATGTGTTTATGACTTAATAAAAAAAAAAAAAAGCTTTAAGAACATACAAAGAAACAAATTTGATTGACTGTCTTTGAAGAAGCCCAGACATCATATTTTAAAATAACTGTCTTCAATATATGCAATAAGCTAAAGGAAAACACAAGAACAAAAGGATGTCAAGGAAAATTGTATAGAAAAAAATATCAATAAAGAGATAAAAATTTTAAAGAACACAACTAGAAATTGTGTAGCTAAAAATATAATAGCTGAAAAGAAAAATTCACTAGAATAATTAAAAAGCCCATCTAAGCAAGCAGAAGAAAGAAATTTGTTAACATGAAAATAGAACTGAAATTTCTGTCTGAACAGCAGGAAAAAAAAGTGAGCAGAGATTAAGGGTCTTCTGGGACACAACATAGAGGTTCCAGAAGGAAGAAAAAAAGAGATGAGTTAGAAAGCATATTTAAAGAAATAATGGCTGGAAACTTCCCAAATTTGACGACCAGAATCTGCAAATCTAAGAAGCTTCAGAAACTTCAAGTAGGACAACAAAATACAGATCAACAGCCATTTCCTATTAGAAATCATGCAGGCCAGAAGGATCTTTCAACCAAGAATTCAATATCCAACAAAACTGAAAACATTCAAAATGAAGGTGAAATTAGGACATACCTGTAAACAAGGTCAAACAAGTAAGTGATGAACTTATCCTAGAAAAAGTGCTACATACTCCATTGGTGAATATCACTATTGGTTAACTTTGAAGTAATTTCCCTGGGAAGCTTATACACCAGTGCCAGCACCTACTCTACCCTCCAAAGAACTTTTTCTAGGATAAGTATGTGAACTTAATTGTCTGACCACATAACAGGGTGAACTAGGCACTGGGTCGGAGCATAGCCTCCCAAGGGGAGTATTTCAACAGTGACCATAGCAACATTCAGCAATGAGGTATATAGCACTTTTTCTAGGAAGAGTTCACAAACTTAGCTATCCAACCTCATAAAAAAAATCTGCAGTCGTCTGTTACCATTAGCCCTCCCCATGAGAAAAAGGAGTTCTTTACATTGAAATGAAGAGATACTAGACCGTAACTCAAAGCTGTATGAAGAAATAAAGACCTCCAGGAAAAGACAAAATAAATGGCTGAACATAAAATGATATATTACATACTTCTGGTTAGTATTTCCAGTTTTTATTTCCTACAGGATTTAAAAGATAAACATAAAAATAATTATAAATCTATATGATTGGCATACAATGTATTAAAATTAACACAAATAGGGAACAAAGCTGTATAGGAGCAGAGTTGGGGGATTTTTTAGCCTTTTCGATTGTGGTACAATATACATAAAATTTACTGTTTTTCCCATTTTTTTAATTTATTTATTTTTAAAAGAAAGTATCTCAAGGGGGAGAGGCAAGATGGTCAACTGGAGTCAGCTTTCAACAAAAGCTCCCATCCACAGGGAAGGATAATGACCAGAAAGTACCCAATAAAGCTGAAGACTAGGAGCCGAGCTGAGAGCAAAGAGTGATAACTGCATGTCTCCTCTACTGAGCAAGCTGCAACTCCAAGAAAGCAAATTTCAGGTATAAAACTCATCCCAAAGGAAAAGTGGTCTGTCCCCTCCCCAAGAGAGTTGGGTTTTTTCTTTCTTTTTTCTTTTTTTTTTGCTTGCTGTAGGTTTTCTACAGGTGAGTGGTGACCTGAGGACCTCTTGTCTCACCCCATTGGAGAAAGTTGCAGGAAGTGAGAACTACTTCTCCAGAGGAACCAAGCTGTGACCCTGAGCACTCTCTTGCCAGGCATGAAAGTTGAACTAACATTTTCCCTGCTATTTTGAACTTCCAGTCCACCCTTCCCCCCTCCCCTGATGGTCCAGAAGCCTAACCCCTGCAGAGACTGGAATGTCTGCAGTTCATTGCCAGAACTGGCACTGCAAGGGCCATGGTAGAAAAGCTGCACTGTAACAGTGAGCCTGGCAGTAGAGCAGACAGACAAACAGGTGGAGCTGTCGGGCTTGGCTCCGCAAAAGTGCAAACCAGTTGCAGGAGGAGGCTCGCAAGCCCCATGCTCTACCCAGTCAGAACTGAGAGCCCATGCTCCACTCTGTCAGAGCCTCGTGCCCCGCACCCTGCCCTGCCAGAGCCGCTGGCCATGCACCTCCTCCCACCCAGCCATCAGCACCCCATCCTGCTAGAACCATGTACCACGTGCCCTTCCCTTCTGCTGGAGTCACACTCCCAGCTCCTGTAGCTGCGACTATAGCCACCTCCCTGGCTATGTGAGCCGCCTGGGAGCTGCACAGGGACACCTCCCACGAAGATTCAGCAACAGTAGAGCAATCCCTCTGGGTCTAATCTGGGAGAGACACCTCCCCAACTCTGAGGATTGCCTAAGGAAGCCAGGCCTTGCCCTATAGGAATACCAGTGCTTCAGAGATGCTGGGGCAAAGGTGCAGTGGCTGAGGGAGAAAATCATTTACTGACTTGTTATCCTCGGGTTCAGACTGGCTCAGGTGGAACACTCCACAGTTGCCATTTGAGTACCCAAGGCAGGCAGACCTCAGCTCCACCAGCCAGCTGGTGGCACAGGGTGGTGGCTCAGCCAAGGGGGTATTGACTTTGTTTTGACTGTGGCGGGCGCCAAGCCCTGGCACATCTGCTTATTGTAGGGAGCAGGACCACAGCCCAGTGGGGTTACCAGTGACTGGGGGTAAAAGAGTTGGAAGGTGGAGAAAGAGACACTTGCGCCCTGGTCCAACTCTGCTACTAAGTGGGCCTGACTCCACAGAGCACCAGAGCAAGACACATTTGAGCAGCCAGTAGATCTCTGCTATCTAGTTGCTGAAGACCTTTCAAACGCTCACATTTGAGACTTTCTACTGATTGGGTCAATTGGTTTGGAACTCCTAACCTGGGCCAGTAACCCAAGGACCCTCTGCGGTGGTACCCTGGTTGTGTGATAACGGGAAGGGTTGATTTTCCTCTTCCAGTTGTTGCCCGTGAGGAGCAGGGTGTCTGAATTGCTTGTATTTCTGCACAGCTGAGACTTCAAACCAGAGTCACTGATTCCATTAGTACTGGACAAAGACCAGTGAAATACAAGACAGAGCCACCTAACCATACCACACCAAGCAAGACCCCAGAGCCTCAGACTGTAATACTGTACAGGTCTTTTTCAAAGCTGTAGGGGGAAAAGCTCCAGTCACCAGTCCCACATCCTTGGCAAAGGGCAGATTAACCACAACTCCAGGAGCCCCAAATTCAGTTTCACCTTACCCATCCATCTAGACAAACGGTGAAAAATAATCATGGGGTGGAATCAGCAGAAAAACTTTGGCAACATGAATAATCAGAGTAGATCAAATCCCCCAAGGAATGATAAAACAAACATGCCAGGGAGACGCCTGTGGCTCAAGGGGGTAGGGCACCGGCCCCATTGCAGGAGGTGGCAGGTTCAAACCCAACCCTGGCCAAAAACTGCAAAAAAAAAAAAAAAAAAAAAAACAGACACACCAGATGATCCCATTCATAAACAAATGGCTGAAATGTCAGAAACGACTTCAGAATTTGGATGGCAAATAAGATCAACAGAATGGAGGTAAAGATGGAATTAGAATTTCAAGGAGTAATTCAAAAGTTGTCTCAAGGATTCAATGAATGCAAAGACAAAAATCACCAAAGATTTTGACACATTAAGGCAAGAACTTGCATCCCTCAAAGATCTGAGAAATGCAGTAGAATCTCTCAGTATCAGAATGGAGCAGGCAGAAGAAAAGATCTCTGACATTGAAGACAAATCTTTTGAACACTTACTCCCAAATGCTCAAAGAGGAAAAGTGTGGAGCAAAAATGAACCATTGCCTGAGAGAATTGTGGGAGCACTCCAAAAGAGCAAACATTCGCCTTATAGGAATTCCTGAAGGAGAAGAGGTTGCTTCAAAATGCCCAGATGCTCTACTCTAAGAGATAATCCAGGAGAACTTCCCAAACATGGCAAGAGATTCTGAAATCCAGATAGCAGACAGTTTCAGAACCCCAGTATAACTCAATCCAAATAAAACATCTCCTAGACACATTATAATTAACTTCACCAAAGTTAATATGAAGGAGAAAATTCTGCAAGCAGCCAGACATAAGTAAACCATAACCTACAAGGGGAAGAATATTTGAATGACTGCAGATATTTCTGCTGAAACTTTTCAAGACAGAAGGGGATGGGCATCAACCTTTAACCTCCTAAAACAAAATAACTTTCAACCCAGGATCCCATATCCAGCTAAACTGAGTTTCATTTATGAAGGAGAAATACTTTAATGACATTCACATGTTAAAGAAATTTGCCATAACTAAACCAGCTCTCCAGGATATTCTCAGACCCATCCTCCATGATGACAAGCACAATGCCCTACCACCAAAGTAAACTCTCTCAGAAACTTGTGATCAAACTCCAACTTCCAGAGTGGCAAAAGGATTAAAAATGTCCACTGGACTTTTGAAAAACTCGATATCCAAAATACTACCAGGCTTATTGATACTCTCAATTAATGTGAATGGCTTAAATTGCCCTCTAAAGAGGCACAGGTTGGCTGACTGGATACAAAAACTTAGGCCAGATATCTGCTGCAAACAAAAATCTCACCTTACCTTAAAAGACAACTATAGACTCAGGGTGAATGGATGGTCATCTATAATTCAGGCAAATGGAAATCAGAAAAAAGCAGGTGTTGCAATTTTATTGGCAGGTACAATAGGCTTTAAACCATCGAAAGTAAGGAATGATAAGCATGGTCACTTCATATTTGTCCAGGGAAACACTCAACATGATGAGATTTCAATTATTAATATTTATGCACCCAACCAGAATGTGCCTCAATATGTAAGATATAACAGACATGAGCAACTTGATTTCCTCCAGCACTGTAATAGTCAGAGATTTTAACACTCCTTTAGCAGTGATGGACAGATCCTCCAATAAGAAACTAAGCAAAGAAATTTTAAACTTAAACTTAACCATTCAACAATTGCATTTAACAGACATCTACAGAACATTTCATCCTAACAAAACTGAATACACATTCTTCTCATCAGCCCATGGATCATCCTACAAAATCGATCACATCTTAGGTCACAAGTCTAACCTCAGCAAATTTAAAAGAATAGAAATTATTCCTTCTATTTTCTCGGGCCATTATGGGATAAATTCCTGTGGAACTCAGTAACAACAGGAATTTGCATACTCATACAAAAACATGGAAACTAAATAACCTCATGCTGAATGATAGCTGGGTCACAGATGAGACTAAGAAAGAAATTATCAAATTTTTGGAACAAAACGATAATGAAGACACAAATCACCAGAACCTCTGGGATACTGCAAAGGCAGAGGAAAATGTGTAGCATTACAAGCCTTCCTCAAAAGAATGGAAAGAGAGGAAGTCAACAACTTAATGGGACATATCAAGCAACTGGAAAAGGAAGAACATTCCAATCCCAAACCCAGAAGAAAAGAAATAACTAAAATTAAGGCAGAATTAAATGAAGTTGAAAACAAAAGAATTATACAACAGATTAATCAATCAAAAAGTTGGTTTTTTGACAAGTTCAATAAAATAGACAAACCTTTGGCTAACCTAACAAGAAATAAAAGAGCAAAATCCCCAATCAGAAATGATAAAGGCCAAATAACAACAGACTCCTCAGAAACTCAAAAAATTCTTAATGAATATTATAAAAAAACTCTATTCTCAGAAGGAAATAGAACAATGCTTAGAAACATGCCACTTTCCTAGTCTTAGCCAGAAAGAAGTGGAAATTTTGAATAAGCCTATATCAAGTTCTAAAATAGCATCAACTATAAGAAATCTCTCCAAAAAGAAAAGCCCGGGACCAGATGGCTTCACAACAGAATTCTACCAAACCTTTAAAGAGGAACTAGTACCTATATTACTTAACCTTCTTCAAAACATCGAAAAAGAAGGAATGCTTCCCAACACATTCTATGAAGCAAATATCACCCTGATCCCCAAACTAGGAAAAGATCCAACAAGAAAAGAAAATTATAGACCAATATCTCTAATGAATATTGATGCAAAAATATTCAATAAGATCCTAGCAAACAGAATCCAGCAACATATCAAACAAATTATTACATTAACAGGTGGGTTTCATCCCAAAGTCCCAAGGACAGTTCAATATACATAAATCTATAAATATAATGCATCACATAAACAAAATAAAAAACAAAGACCATATAATTCTCTCAATTGATGCAGGAAAAGCTTTTGATAATATCCGGCATCCTTTCTTGAACAGAACGCTTAAGAAAATAGGTATAGAAGGAACATTTCTCAAACTGATAGAGGCCATCTACAGCAAACCCACAGCCAATATCATATTGAATGGAGTAAAACTGAAATTTTTCCACATTTCCACACAGATCAGGAACCAGGTAAGGTTGCCCATTGTCTCTACTGCTTTTTAACATTGTAATGGAAGTCTTAGCCATCACAATCAGGCAAGAGAGGGCAATCAAGGCTATCCAAATAGAGTCAGAGGAGATCAAACTGCCACTCTTCGCAGATGAGATAATTGTGTATCTGGAAAACCCCAGGGATTATACTAGAAAACTCCTACAGGTGATCAAAGAATACAGCAGTGTCTTAGGATACAAAATCAATACTCACAAATCTGTAGCCTTTATATACATCAACAATAGTAAAGGGGGAAATACAATCAAGGACTCTACTCCCTTTACAATAGTACCAAAGAAGATTAAATATCTAGGACTGTACCTAATAAAGGATGTGAAAAATCTCTATAGAGAACTATGAAACTCTGAAAAAAGAAATAGCTGAAAATGTTAAGAAATGGAAAAACATACCAAGCTCATGGCTGGGAAGAATCAACATAAGATGTCTATACTATCCAAAGCAATCTACAAATTTAATGCAATCCTTATTAAAGCAATCCTTATTAAACCTCTGTCCTACTTTAAAGATCTGAAAAAATTAGTACTTCGTTTTATATGAAAACAGAAAAAACCTCGAATAATTGTAATTAACCTTGAGTAATGTAATTCTGACATTACTCAGACATAAAAATAAATCAGAAGGAATCACACTACCAGACTTCAGACTATACTATAAATCTACAGTGATCAGAACAGCATGGTACTGTCACAAAAATAGAGAGGTAAAGAATTGAAAACCAACAGATGAACACAGAAACTTATTATCATTTGATCTTTTTTTTTTTTTTTTTTTTTGCAGTTTTTGACCAGGGCTAGGTTTGAACCCGCCACCTTCGGTATATGGGAACCACAGACAAAGCCCGTCATTTGATCTTTGATAAGCCTATCAAAAATATAAATTGGGGGAAACATTCCCTATTTAACAAATGGGTGAATTGGATGGCAACTTGTAGAAGATTGAAACTGGACCCACATCTTTCTTCTCTAATAAAAATTGACTCTCACTGGTTAAAGAACTTAAACTTAAGACATGAAACTATAAAAATCTTTGGAGAGAGTGTAGGGAAACACTTGAAAAAATTGGCCTGGGAGAATACTTTATGAGGAGGACGCCCCAGGCAACTGAAGCAACATAAAAAATACATTACTGGGATCTGATCAAACTAAAAAGCTTCTGCACTGCTAAGAACACAGTAAGTAAAGCAAGTGCACAGCCCTCAGAATGGGAGAGGATTTTTGCAGGTTATATTTCTGACAAAGGTCTAATAACCAGAATCCACAGAGAACTCAAACTTATTAATAAAAACAAGTGATCCCATTTCATTGTGGGCAAGGGACATGAACAGAAGCTTCTCTGAAGAAGACAGGAGGACAGTCTACAAACACATGAAAAAATGCTCATCATCTTTAATCATCAGAGAAATGCAAACCAAAACCACTTTGAGATATCATCTAACTCCAGTTAAGAGTGGTCCATATCACAAAATCCCAAACCTACAGATGTTGACGTGAATGTAGAGAAAAGGGAACACTTCTGCACAGCTGGCGGGAATGCAAGCTAGTACATTTCTTTTGGAAAGAAGCATGGAGAACACTTAGGGATCTACATGTAGACCTGCCATTTGATCCTGCAATTCCTCTACTAGGTATATATCCAAAAGACCAAAAATCATTTGGCAACAAAGATATTTGCACCAGGTTGTTCATTGCAGCTCAATTCATAATTGCCAAGTCATGGAAGAAGCCCAAGTGCCCATTTACCCATGAATGGATTAATAAAGATGGTATATGTATACCATGGAATACTACGCAGCCTTAAAAAAAAAGATGAAGACGTTACCTCTTTTATGTTCACATGGATGGAGCTGAAAAATATTCTTAGTAAAGTATCTTAGGAATGGAAAAAAATATATATCCAATGTACTCAGTACTACTATGAAACCAATTCATAATCACTCACACTTTCATATGAAAGATGAATCACAACTATAGCCCACGATGAAGGAGGGAAAGGGAGGGGACTGGGAAGAAAAGGGGGTGGCATAGAGGGAGGGTTAATGGTGGGACTACACCTATGGAGCATATTGCAAGGGTACAAGTCAAATCTATCAAGTATAGAACACAAATGTCTTAACACTGTGATTAAGTAAATGAGGTGAAAGCTATGTTAATTAGTAAGATGGAAGCACTCCAATTTGTACAAATAATTAACACATTGAATCCCACAAAGGCATAAATGTATTCATGATCTATGTATATATGACTTAATAAAAATATATATATATATTTACAAATGCGTTTAAAAATTTTGAACAAGGGGCTCGGCGCCTGTGGCTCAGCGGGCTAAGGCGCCAACCACGTACACCTGAGCTGGCGGGTTCGAATCCAGCCTGGGCCCAGGCCCACCAAACACCACGGCCACCTAGGTGTTGTGGCGGGCACCTGTGGTCCCAGCTACTTGGGAGGCAGAGGCAGGAGACTCGCTTGAATTGGAGGTTGCTGTGAGCTGTGATGTCACAGCACTCTATCCAGGGATGACAGCTTGAGGCTCTGTCTCAAAAAAAAAAAAAAGAAAAAAGAAAAGCACTGAGGAGTAAGCAGGAGTGATGTGATATGTCTTAAAGAAAAAAAAATTTTTTTGAACAAGACTTGTGTAGAAAATGAAAATTTTAAATGTGTTGTTGAAAGAAATTTAGAAAGACCTAAATAAATGGAAGGATGTACCATGTTCATAAAAAAAAAAAAAAAAGAAAAGAAAAGAAAAAGACAGGATCTCACATTCTCACTCAAGCTGGAATGCAATGGCACAATCATATAGCTCATTTATATCCTTAAATTCCTGGGCTCGAGCAATCTTCCTGCCTCAGCCTCCCAAGTAGCTAGGGCTACAGACACATGCTACCACACCTGGCTATTGTATCTATTTTCAAGTGTGTAATTTCAGTAGCATTAAATACATCCAAAATGTCCTGTAACAACTATTTATTTCCAGAACTTGTGCATCATCCCTGACACAAAAGTTCTCACTTTTGATTAAACAATAACCCCTCATCTTCCCCTCCCCCAAACCCTGGTAACTTCTATTCTACCTTCTCCCTATTGAATTCGCATAGTTTTTATAACTTTTAAGAGTTAAGTTAGAGAAGGAGGGAGGGGGATGGAGGAACAGAAGAGCAGAGAGAAGGAAGGAGGGACAGGGGTGGGAGTCTGGGTGTGTGACACACCTTTTGGGGGCAAAACACAATTATAAGAGGGACTTTACCTAATAAATGTGATCAGTGTAACCTGATTTCTTGTACCCTCAATGAATCCCCAACAATAAAAAAAAGGAGTTAAGTTAGTATTGATTCAATTAAATGTTTGAAATTTAGCATGTTAAATGTAATCTCTACTGTAGTCACAAAGGAACCATTTATCGAGGTGGATGGATTACTTGAACTCAGGAGTTCGAGACCAGCCTGAGCAAAAGCAAGAGCCCATCTCTATAAATAGCTGGGCATTGTGGTGGGTACCTGTAGTCCCAGCTACCTGGGAGACTGAGGCAAGAGGATCACGTCCTCAGCCTCCCAGGTTTGAAGTTGCTGTGAGCTACGAACTTCAGTGGTAAGTTTTGCCTAACATTTAAAGAAGAATTAACACCAATACTTTTCAAATGCTTCCAAAAAAGGTAAGAGGAGGGAAGACTTTCTCGTTCAATGCCACCAGCATTACCTGTTCCCTCCTCTCCTTTCCCACCTACTTGGTATCCACTGAGTTTTACTTTCATATGTGCACATGGGTGTTGACAGATTACTTCCAGTTTGTTTATTTTTTTATTTAAGGAGTCTTTTTATTTCAGATTAAGGGTACAAATGTTGAGGTTAAATTGTTATTGTCTCTAAGGTAAAGTTCAAGTTGTAGTTGAGCCCTTTAGTCAGGGGGTGTGCCGCATATGCTTACTTTGCGCACAATAGGCGAAATCCCATCAATAACCCTCTTTCTCTTACACCTCCTCACTAGAATATACTTGTGTTTTTCTCTTGTGTGGGCATACAGCTGTCTATATTTTGGTTTCATATTAGTATTGAGTACATTGGATACTTGATTTTCCATTTTGTGATATTTTACTAAAATGAATGTTTTTCAACTCCATCCAGGTAAATAAATACAAAAGATATAAAGTCTCCATCTTTTTATGGCTGAAATGTACTCCACGGTGTACACATACCACATCTTGTTAATCTATTCATGGTTCATGGGCAGTTGGTTGCTTCTGTATCTTGGAGATTATGAATTCAGCTCCAATAAACATGCTAGTACAAATGTCCTTGTGGTAAAATGACTTTTTTTTCCTCTGGGTAGATACCTAGTATTGGGATTGTGGATCAAATAGAAGGTCTACTTTTAGTTCTTCGATTACTTCCAGTTTAATAGTAAGGACATGTGCTGTTTGTTTTTCCATTCTTGAAAGACTTCATTTAGAAGAATGGCTCCAGTTCCATCTAAGTTGTTACAAAAGGTATTAGTTGACCATGTTTTATGGTTGAGTAGTACTCCATAGTTTACACATTTTATTAATCCACTTATGTATTGATGAGCATTTGGGTTGATTCCACATCTTTGCAACTGTGACTTGTATAGCAATGAACTTTCAAGTGCATGTGTCTTTTTGATAAAATGACTCTTTTTCTTTTGGGTAAATACCCAATGGTGGCATCACCACATCAAATGGTAGGTTTGCTTTTTAGTTCTTTGAGGTGTCTCCATACTATTTTCCACAGAAGTTATACTAGTTTGCAGTCCTACCAGCAGTGTAAAAGTGTCCCTTTTACTCCACAGCCACACCAGTGTCTGTTATTTTGGAACTTTTTGAGAAATGCCATTCTCACTAGAGTAAGGTGTTATCTCCTTATGGTTCTGATTTGCATTTCCCTGATAATTAGAGAGGTTGAACATTTTTTCATATAATTATTGGCCATTAGTCTATCTCCTTTTGAAAAGCTTCTGTTCATGTCTTTGGCTCACATTTTTCTTGCTGATTCACTTGATTTTTTTTTTTTTTTTGAGACAAAGTCTCATTATGTTGCTCTCAGTAGCGTGTCATGGCATCACAGCTCACAGCAACGTCAAACTCTTGGGCTTAAGCGATTCTCTTGCCTCAGTCTCCCAAGCAGCGGGGACTACAGGTGCCTGCCACAACGCCCTTTTGGGCATCACTCATAATTCCACATGAATTGAATAGTTTGATAGTTTTCTTAGGGCTGCTATAACAAAGAACCTCATACTAACCTGGCTTTATAAAACCCAGGTTATTTTTTTGTTGCAGTTGTTTAGCTGACCTGGGCTGGGTTCAAATTCACCACCCTCGGTATATATGGCTGGTGCTATAACCACTGTGCTAGGGGGACTGAGCCTTTAATTTTTTATAGATTCTGGTTATCAACCCTTTATCGAAAATATAGCATGCAAATATTTTCTCCTACTCTGTCAGTTGTCTATTCACTCTGTTGACTGTTTCCTTGGCTATACAGAAGCTTTTTAATTTAATCAAGTCCTATTTGTTAATTTTTATTATTGCTATGATTGCCTTTGGGGTCTTCTTCATAAATTTTTTGCCTTGGATGATATCTATAAGAGTTTTTCCAACATTTTCTTCTAGAATTCTTATTGTTTCACATCTTAGGTTTAAGTCTCTTATCCATTGTGAATTAATTTTTGTGAGTGGTGACAGATGCAGATCCTGTTTCAGTCTACTAAAAATGTAACTGGAATTTCTAGCTGGATCAATTAAATAAGAAAAAGAAAAAGGAGGCATCCAAACAGATAAGAAAGAAGTAAAAACTATCCCTATTTTCAAACAACATGACCTTATGTAGGAAGAAAATCCCTGGAATCCATAAAAAGCTATTAGAATAAATGAATGTAACAAAGTTTCAGGGTATAAGAAGACCAACTCAAAAATCAATATGGGCATTGGTCTTATTATACAGCAGCAACAAAAACTCCAAAAGGAGAACTAAGATAGCATTGTCATTTGCGATAGCCTCTAAAAAAATAAAATACCTTAAAGTAAATTTAACCAAAGATGTGAAAGAGTTATACACCAAAAACTACAAAACATTCCTGGAAGAAATTTCTAAAAGACCCAAATAAAAGGAAAAGAACCCCATGTTTATGAATAGGAAGAATTAAGAATTAACATTGGTAACATGTCAACCGTATTGGGTTGAATAGTGCCCCTCCCTCCAAACTCACGTCTACCAGAACCTTAGAAGGTGACCTTGTTTACACATAGAACCTTTACAGAGGTAATTAGTTAAGATAAAGTCATACTGGCTTAAGGTGGCCTATATGACTGGCATCCTTTCCAAAAGAGGGCTATCTGGACACAGAGTGAAGAATGCCACATGAAGATGGAGGCAGAGGTTGGAATTACAGCTACAAGCCAAAAACACCAAGGATTACTGGCATATACGCAAACTAAGACAAAAGCACAGAATGGATTCTTCCCTAGATCCTTCAGAGAGAACACGACCCTGATGACACCTCAATTTTGACCTTCTAACTTCCAAAATTGTGAAATAGGTTTCTGGGTTTTATAAAGCCAGGTTAGTATGAGGTTCTTTGTTATAGCAGCCCTAAGAAAACTATCAAACTATTCAATTCATGTGGAATTATGAGTGATGCCCAAAAAGAACAAAGTTGAAGGATTCAGTATTTTCTGATTTTAAAACCTACTACAAAGCTGGAGTAATCAAAACACCATGGGAGCCAAGAGTGGGGGGCTCCCATCTTTTGTAAACCTAGCACTCAGAGTGGGCAAGGCAAGAGAATCACTTGAGGTTAGGAGTTTGAGACCAGCCGGGGAAAAATGAGACATGGTCTCTATCAAAAAATAAAAAAAATAATGAAAAAAACAAAAACACTGAACAAGAAAAATTAGCCAGGCATCGTGGTATGCACTTGTAGTTCAAGCTACTCGAAAGGCTAAGGCAGGAGTATGATACTATAAGAAGCAATGATTATAGGCAACAGAGTGAGAGACCCTGTCTCTAAAAAGTAAAAATTATTAAAACCAACAGTGTGATTAGTGTGATACTAGCTCAATGATAAACAGAATTGAGAGTTCAAAAATAAATCCATACATGTATGGCAAATGATCTTTGACAAAGATGTCAAGATCAATGTGGAAAAACAATCCAATCAACTGACGGTGGTCGTAAAACTGAATTTCTATAAGCAAAAGAATGAGGTTGGACCCCCAACCTCACATCTATACACTATTTAACTCAAAATAAACCAACAACATAAATATAAGAGCTAAAACCATAAAACTCCAAAAGGAAAACCTTGGGTTTGGCAATGAGTCTTTGATATGACATCAAAAGCATAAGCAACAGAAGAAAAAGAGATAAACTGGAAACCAAATAAAAACTTTTGTGCATTAAAAGATAGTAACAAGTGAGTGACAGGACAGCTTGCGAAAATGGGAGAAAATATTTGTAAATCATATACCTGATTAAACACTTGTACCTAGAATAAAGAACTCCTACAACTCAACACAAAAATAAAAATAAAAATGAGTAACACTCTATATAAAGATTTCTCCAAGTAAGACATTCGAATGGTCAATGAGCACATTAAAAGATGTTCAACACCATCAGTCATTTGAGAAATGCAAAGCAAAACGCAATAAGAGACCATTTCATACCGACTAGGATGGCTGTGATTTAAAAAATAAAAGGAAAATAATGTTGACTAATACTGTATGTGGAAAAACTCGAAAACTCATAAATTATTGGTAAGAATGTAAAATGCTGCAGCTGCTATGAAAAACAGAATGACAGTTCCTAAAACATTAAAAATAAAAATATTAATAATAAATAAAAATATTGCATGATCCAGCAATTTCACTTCTGGGTTACACCCAAAAGAATTGAAAGCAAGGTCATAAACAGATACTTGTACAGTTATATTAATAACAGCATTATTCACAATAGCCAAAAGGCAGAAGAAACTCAAGTGTCTACTGACAGATGAACAGATGAACCAATGTGATGTATTCATACCATGGAATATTACTTAGCTGTAAAAAGGAAGAAAATTCTGGCAACATGTTACAACATGGATGAATCCTGAAGAGGTTATGTTAGGTGAAATAAACCAGTTCCAGAAAGATAAATAGTGTGTGATTGCACTTTAGGTCTCAAATGTAGCAAACTCATAGAGACAGAAAGTGGAACAGTGGCTGCCAGTGCCTGAGGGGAGAGGGGAAGTATTGTTTAACAGATAAAAATTCAGTTGGGAATGATAAGTGGTTAAAATGGTAAATTTTATATTATGTACATTTTACCACAATAAAGGAACAATTAAAAAAAACATAAAGAACTGTCAAGGGTAGAAAATCATAAAAGTTTGTTTGGAAACAGTCTCAAAACATCATTTCAAAGATGACTTATTAATTTCAAATGTACCTATACTATACAAAAATCTGGTATCACCACTCTAACCAAATAATCAAGTTCACTCTTACTAACAATGGGAAAACTGGCACCAGGCATCTCCAGATGTGACACAGAGAAGGGCACCAGGAGTGCTCAGGGGTCATCCTGATTGAAGCATTTAACCTGAATCCAATCACAAGGAAAACTGCAGTTAAATCCAACTTAGCGACACTGTACAAAACCACTAGCTGCCTCTTCAACCATGTCAATGTCATAAAAGACTAAGCAGGGCCTGGACAACTGTTCTTGCAGATTAAAGCACATAACAGAGACACAGCAACAACCAGGAATGCATGACTCTGACAGAATGCTGAGATTCTGAAAGGCAGCTACACAGGTCATGACTGGGACAGCTAGGAGAGCTGCGCATGGCCTGTTACTAAGTGGAGCAGGACTGTCATATTGTGGGTGGGCAGGAAGATATTCTTATCTTTAGGAGATGAGATACATGGGTCATTTATACATCAAATGACAATGCCTGCATCTGACTCTCACAAGACTTGATACTAACAACACTGGCAGAGCAAGACTTGGAGAAAAGTCCAGATTTGGCAGGCACCCAAGTGAATCATTTGAGAAGAGTAAGGCTGACCACCAGATCACAAACCCTCCACACATGAGCAGGCAATAAGAGATGAAAGTAGCTGGTAGAAGGCAGCCAGAGAAGGCAGCAGGGATGCAGGAGCCCACAGGGCGGGACCGGCGAGAGCAGCAGACCATCTTAGGCCATTTGTGTCATTGTGAAGCTGTACCTGAGGCTTGGTAATTTATGAAGAAAAGAGGCTTCTTTGGCTCACAGTTCTGCAGGCAGTATAAGAAGCTGGCACCAACATCTGCTTCTGACGTGGGCCTCCAACTGCTTCCACTCACGGCAGAGGGCAAAGAGGAGGACTGTGTGCAGAGATGACATGGCAAAGGAGAAGGGGTGGGATGGCCAGGCTCTCTTGGACCAACAAAGCAAGAACTCACTCACCCAAACCACAGGGCGTTCACCTATTCATGAAATGTCCAACCCCTTGACCTAAACACCTCCCTCTGGGCCCCACTTCCAACCCTGGGGATCAACAATCAACATGAAGTCTGGAGGGTCAAATACCCAAACTCAACGTACAGAGGCACTGACCACAAGCAGCAGGGGAGAGGACAGCAAGAGCACAGAAACGACATCTTCTAGGAAGGCACCTGCTCTGTCGAAGATCAGTCATCAGAGAATAAGCTTAAACTATAGCAAAGGTGAGGCAGGGTGGACATTTGCGAAGAAGAAATTCTGTCCCTGGGGCAAAAGAAGGTGGTTTCAAAGCCATCCTCCCTACAGGCAACCTGGGAAAGAACAGACTTGCTGCCCCATTCATCCTCCTCCTCCAGTTCAAAAATCACATTACATACAAACCTGAGAACCAAAGCCAACACTTGAAGAAGAGTCAGCAAGGAACTGGCTTAATAGAAGCACAAAATCCACGTCTTAAGTTAACAGAACAATGTCAACCGCTTTGAGCAACCCCCCATCCATCCTGTGAAATCCTGTTTACAGAGAACTCCATTTTCCTGAGTCACTTTCCTCACAAGAAGGAAGCAGTCACCCTCCACTGCGTCTACCTCTAGACTGAATGGATGGCCAATGACACAGTGTAACACGCTGTGATGTGCTGTGAGAAAATGAGATGTAGTCCAACACCACTGTGATTTGTAATGCCATTTACATAATTAAACATACAGACAAGTGGCACAAAGAGGTGGATGTGGTTAATAGAGTTACCGAAGAGCTAAAAACAGCAGATATAGCTACAGGCTCGAGTGGACACGGGGGGCGGCACCTGCTGATGGACACCGAAGATCATGGGAAGACTCAGTTCACTAGGGGTGTCTGCTATTTTGCTGGGGCCTTTTAATCAAGATTTTAAAGCTCCCGGCAGACATGGAGCAGCTGGTGGTGGCCTGGTTCACAGATGACAAACTGAAGGTTATCAACAGGGTCACAGAGGGCTGCCCCAAGAGTTGACCCAGTCTCAAATTCCAGCTCATAAACTTATCAAAAACCTGCATTCTTCCCCACAAAAGACCTAAGGGTGGGTTCATACAAACCAGAGTTCATAACCCAAGGGGCCTTTGGGCCCTATTTAATCCTTCAGATTTGTTTTGTTTATACCGCACAGATTCTTCCTCTTTCTCTTCTTTTTTAAATTCTGAATTAGTTGCTGACACATACAAATTCACATAAAAATGTATGTCTGCAGCTTAGCACCACAGGCTCACACTCCCAGAGCTCCCCGTGCGGCTCCATGTCTGCAGGGCCCTCACCGTGCCCTACTGAGTTTTATTGCCATTTCTCGCTTGTTTCTGTGGCCTACTTGTCCCTGAAAAGCATTTACATTTGCAACTTTGATCTAAGACTTTTCTAATACTGGCTTAGGTTTCTCGCCTGTACCACCTCATGGTATCTACCTCAAGGTGCCTATGTGCTGTGCAAAAGTAGCATTTCTTATTTTTCAAACTTCCAGAAATGTCTCCTAGTGCTCGTTTGAGCTTGCTGAAGGAGTCTGTTGGAGCTCTTCTTTCACAAGAATTTATTCACCATAAACAAAGCCCTTTACTTTTTAGATTATCTTTCCAGAATAACATTTCCCCTCTTTCTTCTTAGCCCCTTGCCCCAGCACCACCTCATCCTTGCTTTCCTTGTGTTAAATATCTTTCCCTGGACCTTCTCCCAGTAGGTTATATCTTTTTTCCTAGAGGCAATGTCCCAGGTACAGGATGAATATCCCTTATCAGAAATGCTTGAAACCAAAGTGTTTCAGATTTTGACCCTCTTCTGATTTTGGAATACTTGCATTATGTTTACTTAGCATCCCAAATCTAAACCAAAATCTAAAATGCTCCAATGAGCATTTCCTTTGAGTATCATCTCAGATTTTAGAGCATTTCATATTTTGGATTCTTGGATTTGTATGACCTGCAATTTTATCAAGGAAAACATAAATGTGTTTGATTTTTCAGATTTTTTTTTCCCATGCTAAAACAGAAGGGAAGATGAGGTAGAAGTCTGTAACAGCACTAGCCAATTTACAGGTGCACAAGAATACAAGTGAAAACACACATGAGTCTTGCATTCACTAATAAGATACAATCAGGTAATGAAACACAGATTAACCACTAGTGCCTCCCACTTGACCTACCATCTGTTCATGGCTGTCTCCTCATGCTTATACTCCCTACAGCTAGAATATAAGCAATAAAGGGGAAGAGGTCTGTTCTGTCCATGCTGCCCGGTGCCTGGAATAGAGTATGGTGTACAGAAAGCGCTCAACAAACATTGAAGCTGCTTGACGCTACAAATGAAGAACTGAGACCAAAGGGGGTTGGTAATCTGCCCGAGAACACCCAGGACCACCACCTTGTGGTGTGGGTATGACAGAGCAGAAAGAAACCTGGGTTCACAAAGGAATACAATGCTGAAAAATACTGGTGTGATGCCAATTCCACTTCAGCGCTGAGTTACAGCACACAAGTCAGAACAGACAGAACCCTCTCTGGTTCAGCTGGAGTACAGAAGAGGCTACAGAAACACCTGTCTCCCTGCAGGGTGCCAGGTTCTCCAACTGTCCACAGGTCCCCAAGCAGCCCTTGCAAAGACAAAGGTAAAGGATTTTAATAACGTTCGTCTTTCTCCCTTTACAGAAACTATTGATTCTCAATAGTGGGCGTATTTAACAGAATCACCCAAGAGACTTCTACAGTCTCTAGTTCCTTTCTCTACCTACCCCCTCCCCAGATTCTAATGCATGGGGCTGTGTGTGGGTGGCCAGAGTAGCTGGTAGACAACCCCAATCCAGAATGGGAAGCTCTGGAGCTCCTGTGCTCCAGCTACAATGTCCACCTGGCTCTCTAA
This sequence comes from Arctocebus calabarensis, assembly GCA_963573935.1. Classification (NCBI taxonomy): domain Eukaryota; kingdom Metazoa; phylum Chordata; class Mammalia; order Primates; family Lorisidae; genus Arctocebus; species Arctocebus calabarensis. The sequence continues at coordinate 30,726 of CAUYON010077083.1, forward strand.
GCACCAATACCTAGAAGGCAGATCAGCTGCTACAACCTGCACTCACCTCTCAGCCCAGCACAGGGCCAACCTCCAGGCCTTGGGCAACTTACTGAAAGTCCCTGAGCTTTATTTAGCGTCATCTGCAAAAAGGTAAAATTGTCCCTGCTTACCAGGAGTACTGTGAGAATCAAAAGAGAAAGCACACACAAAGCACCCAGCCCAGGACCAGGCATAAGGAGTGGCTGAGTCTTTAAACACACACAAAGGTACAGACATGCACACACACAGACACACCACCGTACCATCAACACCTGGACGCTGCACAATTAGAAAGTGCAAGGAATGACTTTGCTGACAATTTCATAAATTTAATGATCGCAAATTTTGATACTTTGAGTTTATGAATAAAAGAGGCAACTAGTATTCTTTTCTTTTTTTTAGGCTAATGGAATGTTCCATTTTTTAAGCCACACAAGTATATCTGCATTTAATGAGACAGTTGTGCCTACCTGTCAAGTCTAAATAATCGGGCTGCCAAAAACAGAGCTACAGTGACTCAAATACAGATACAGTGCTGAATCCCTGGGGAGCCTAGTGAAACTACAGGATTTCAAGGAATGCCGTGAAAGATGTTTCTTGGAGCATGCAGTGCCTCAGAGATGACCCTCCAGCCTGGGATAGAAACCCAGGGCCCCAGTACAGATGCCCAGGGACTCAGAGACCTGGGCATTATTCAGGTTCTCAGACTGGCCCTCTCCGTTCACCTGGGTTTCAGGCTGCCCTGCACAGTGACAGAGCTGAGCTAGAAGGACTTGGGAACCTGGGCAGCCCACTCCCAGCTCTGAGGATTTGTACCTGAAGGCATACCACTCAGGGCAGACTCCCAGCAGAGAGCTGTCAGAAGTGTTTTTCTCAACTAATTTCTCTTAACCCTTTGTCCTCCTCACATTCTCTGACATACGATTTATGACCAATCCTCTTTCCTCTGCCTCACAGGAATCAGGGGGCTAGGCTACTCCTTTCCAGGTGATTGTTCTGCATGTACTTGAGGAGCCTGCCCACTCTCCCCTTCCCCAGGAGGGCACTACGGCCACTGGGAAGAAGCCAGTCCAGGAAGACAGCAGCCCCACTCCCTCCTGGTGGCCATCTCCCCTCTTGCCCATCAGCTTCTCAACCAGGGTACTGTTTTAAGGGACAGCCTCCAAGGCAACAAAGGCTACCATGTCATCTCCAGGGCTCCTACACGTGTCCTTCTAGAAAAGGTGGTGGGTGGATTCTGTGGTAACTAAAAACAAAATTCATCTGGAGGTACATCAGGGTTGTTCACAGCAATTACACAAGCAAAAATCAATCTCCCCTGAAAACCAATTAGGGTGAGCACACAGCATTCTCACTTTGGCAGCTGAGCTGTGAGAAGAAGCCTGCTTTGGAGAGGAAGCGTCAGGAAGAATGTTCGTGGACAGGCTTGCCTCCTTTCCTCAGCTCACTCCTCTACCAGCAGCCAGTGCCCTAGAAAGAGCTCAGCCATGAGGAGGGGCCTGAAGTGTCCTGGCACAGATGTACAGAGGGACAGCTGTGCATCCCCAAGCAGCTGCATACATGGCTTTGGGGCTGAAGAAAAGCAGGTGCCAACCACAGCCAAATGCTGGCAGCGCCTCCCAAGAGCATGAGTGCTCACTGAGGACCTCGGGCTCCCACAGCACTGAGCTGTGCACTCTGAAGACATTTACACTCGACCTCTGTGACACCTTTGGAAATCACAGGAGACACTGATACCCAGAGACATTTAGCCAAGGCCACACAACTTGTTTTAGTATGGCAGATGAGATTTTTCAGACTTGTTTCTACTATTGGGGTAGTTCAGATGGTGATTCAAAGAACTAGAGCTCTAATTGCTATGACTATTTTATGAACTAGTGTGGATAAACCAGAGATTACTAGCTGGGTGCTGCTGTGACTCTCTTAAGGAGAGAGTCACATTTGGGTACATTTGGGTAATTCTAATAGGATCCCCTCCCCCCAGCTATAATTTGTATACCTCTTTCAAAACAATGTCATCCAACAAAGGTCCCTCAGGAAAGCCGGCACTACTGAGCTTCTCCAGCCCATCCTGTTCTATCTCTCAGGTGGCACACCTCCAGTGGGACTTGGCAGGTATATGGGGTGCCCCATATACTGGTGCCCCCATGCCACCCAGACTCAGGCTGAAGAGCTTTCACCCACAGGCCCTCTCTTCACACCTGCTGCTCCAGGCAATGTGCCTGCACAACAGAAAGATGTGGGGAGGGGGAAGCAGACAAGGAAAAAGAGGCAGAGCTGCTGATCCTTATCTGGGAGAAGAATGCCAAAGGCCCAGTAAGGCTGAGAGGAACTCTCTGCTGAAGCCACTGGCTCAGAGGTCAGTGCAACATTCACACAGCGCTCCACCCCAGCGTCTCCGTCAGCCAATGCTCTGCTATGGCAGGCACACGGGCAGGGTGTAGCACGCTCACCAGAATGTCACCGGAATAATGTGCACCAGGATATAAGTGCCTGTACATTCCTCCGCCTCAGCTTCCAGGAGGGCAAAAGGACAGCATAGCTCCTGCTGCCCAGACCTTGGCTTCTATGCAGAAGTGAGCAAGAAAGGCCATATCTGGATATCAACCTGAGGTTCCTAAAACCCACAGCTCTTCATCATAGGAAGTTCAAGTCACTGCTATGCTAGCTGCTGATTTCTCCATGTCCCTTCTCTGGGCCTTTGGAAAATATATTTGACTGCCAAAATCATGGCAATCCATCCGCCCACATCAAAGTCAGAATCTGCTTGTTTTGCAAAAGGCAGCGAAGGAAAAGACACTTACAGGGTGCTGCCAGCTACCCAGAGAAGGAGCTGGGGAAAGCACCCTCCTACCCTACCACCATCTGCCAGAAGCAGTCCACAGACTCAGCTCTTAATTTGGCCTTAATCTCGGGTATTTGGAAAGGAAAAGCAATGTGACATACCAGGTCTGGGAACAAAGTAACCGGGGCTTGAGGAGCAAATCCCAAACCCAGTCCATCACAAAGCTCCAACATTTCTCATTCCTCATCTAGCCCCAAATGTTCCTTCTCTACCTTTGCCTAGACCTAAGCTAAACCATCAGCAACTTTCCTGATGAGGCAAGAAAAGAGCCTCCCCTCACCAGTAGCATTAAAGGGGCTAAAAGAACTGAATGCCAAGTCCCCTAGGGACAGCACTGACCTGGTGACCTGCACCAGCCCCCAGGGAGGTCAGATAAGGCTAAAAATCTAGGACTCCCAACAAAAGAGGGGCAGGGAGGGGAAGATCAGACCCAGGATGAAGAGCCTTTCAGCCTTCTCAGCCAGATTCAATCAGTCTCAAAGTTACCAGTTACAGGTCCTCAGAGGAGCCCATCACTGCCAGCCCCTCTGTCCCCACCCTCATCAGGCTTGCTCCCCACACTCCTGTCCTCCCAGCCGATGAGTGGCCCAGGACTGCCACCTAGTGGGCTCTGCTCCACACGCGGGTCAGCATGAGGCCAGAACTCAGAAGAGGGGCTGCTCTGACAAGACCCCGCCCAGCAGCTCCTGGACTTCATTCCCCATCACTGCTGGGAAAAACAGTTCCCCAAGTACCAGAGACAGAGCAAAACACAAGGAGTCAGTGGTGTTCTCAGAGCCTGGCCTCCTTCCCCACCTTTCCTGTAATCAAACACAGGAAATGCAGGGGGCAGGTATACCAATTCCAACCGCCAGTCCCACAGTGTCCCCACCCAGACACGCAGGTTCTGGACTCTAGCCTTACTCTAAAACTCTGAACTAAACCTGTGATTATCACATGGCCATTAAATGGGCAAATTCTGCCACACATGAGGAGATATTCCCAAGTTGGGCAGCTAAGGGGCCTTGAAAGAGGATGCCTGGTAAATGACAGGGCTGTGCACAAATATTCAACTGTACATAATCAAGATGAAAATGTGAGGTGACAGTTACCAAGGACTCTGTGTGCCCAGCACCACACTAAATACTTTTCTTACTTAGCTCTAGGAGTCCTTACAACAATCTATAGCAAGGCCCTATCACCAGCCCCACTTAACAAAAGGGGCACTTCCGCTGAAGCATAACTGGGAAGCAAGATGGACACCCAGGTAATACAGATTCTGAATCCGCACTGTGTCACTGCCTCCAATTCCAGCTGCTGGACATAACAAAAGGATAAATAAATTAAACTCTCCATCTGAAAACCCTAAGTCTGCTTTGTTCCTACTCTAGGGGAGCAAAGACAAGAATCAAGTAAGGACAATGCAGGCAAATTTTTATTAGGGACAAAAAGCAACTATGTCCGTAGGGCACCACTAGCCGTGGGGAGGAAAGAAGGCAGCCCCCCACCCCCCGCCCCACCCCCAGAGGTCCTGTAAGGCCTGGACAAAAGACAGAAACACTTTCCTTTCCTTCAGTACTGGTAGTAATTCCAGGGACAACCAGAGTACAAGAAAGATAAGGACACCCTCCAGCACCATTTCTCCTGTCCTTCCAGAACGTCCAGAGGTCAAAGGGGTCATGCTGGGGTCAGCACAGAGCATAAGCTACCCGTGATCAGTTGTGCTTTCCTGCAGAAAGGGCAAAAGCAGGACCCACAATTGTGCTGCCAAATCCCTGGAGGAATTTCATAGATTCCTCATTAGCATGGGAAGACTGCCTGTCCACTTGTTAGAAGAATTTTTCACTTATGGTGACAGATGGGCCAGTGCTAATGGGCTGGCTTTAACTGGGACGAGGGGAAGTTCAAGCTCATTGCAAAGGGAATTAGCACGAAAGCTGGGTGGGTCTTCCCACTTAAGGAAGGGATTGGGAAGCAGCTCAGTGGTGCCTAGGCACAAAGGCAGCCCTGCTCTGCCAGGGTGAGACCAGCCAGGCTGACTTGGACCTGGATCTCAGTCCTCAGCCCAAGGCACCTTCCAGGGGGGCGTCCCTAGCTCTGGAGGACATCTCTCTGATTCTATCTGATCTGGTGGAAAACCCTGTCCCTCTGTGAGGTTTGGCCAAGGCCGAATTTTGGACAGATGGCCAGGGAAGAGCTGTGTGCTTTGCCATGTTCAGCAAACACATGTGCTTTGCCATGTTCAGCAAACACATGTCACTTTACAGAGACACACATCTGAGGTCTCATCGGAAGCCCTCAGGTCAGCTGACTACCAGGAAAAAACAGTCAATGACAACTCACCTCTGTGAGATTTCCACCCCTTGCTCCCCAGAAACATCACCATGATGTCTGGGTGGAATCCTTTCATTACTACATGGGGAACACCAAATGTCATCACAACAGCAAGATATTCTTTCTGTAAATGATTCAAGCCCAGGTTTAAGGAGAAGACGGGTTCTGCACTGGACATCCTCCACCTGGGGTCACTGAAGTCACCTAAAGGAGTGGTCCTCCACTTTTTTGGTACCAGGGACTAGTTTCATGGAAGAGAACCCTTCCATGGCCTAGGGGAGGGAGGATGGCTCAGGGTGATTCAAGCACACCAACATCTCCACATCAGATTATCATAAACTCTCACAAGGAGCACGACCTGGACCCCTTGAGTGTGCAGTTGACAGCAGGGTTCCCACTCCTATGAGCATCTTATGCTGCCACTTATCTGACAGGAGGCAGAACTGTCAAGTAGTGACACATGTTCTGGGGAGGGGCCCTAAACACCAGGTGAAGCTTCCACTGACCTCCTACTGCGTGCCCTGCTTCCTAACAGGTCATCAACTGTTACTGTAGGGATCATAGTTAGGGGTCCCCAGAACAGAAGTGCTGAACAGAGGTCAAGCCAAGGTGGACAGTGGAGTTGTTAAAGGGAACAAGTACAGATAACAGTGGCAGATTTCCAACTGTCTTTGAATACGCATGTTTTCCTCCAGCACTGGTATGAAGTCTGGGCTGGCAGCTAGGCTACACATCCTAGACAACCTGCAGTGAGGACATATTTCCTACTTCTGGTCTTGCCCTTAAAATAACCAAATGAGTATGCACTAGCTGGACCCTTTCTCCTTTCCCCTTTCCCATGGGCCCAGACCTGGAGAGAACTAGAACAACCACTTTAACTCATAGCTGCTAAGGCTGGGACAGCCTGCCCACCCCAACCTACCCACCTACCTTTAAGCAGCTACATGAAAGAGAAACACATCTTTCTTAGTGATAGTAGCTCAGTCTACACCTAATTGATATGAGGACTCAGAGGTAGGAAAGCCAAAGAGGGATCCAGGCACCTCCTTGTCAGACAAGGGCAGGAACCCAAGAATCATTCTCAACAGTTCATCCCCACCCCCCTCCCACTCACATACCCAGTCCTCACCATAGTTCTTTCTCTATGTAATTCTTTCCCCAGTTGCTGTCACTGTACTCATTCTGGGTTACTGTGATCCCTCTGCAGGATTTCTAGGAAGCTTCCTGCCCACTCTAAGCCATCCTCCCTAGAACTTTTGTGAAAACCTTTCACGAGCTCCTTATCGCATCTTAGGCCCCAACTTCCCACCATGCCCATGAGCCCTGCCCCTCACTCTTATCCTTGTTTGTTGGCAGTTCTGTAAGCTCACTAAGTACGCTGGTCCCAGAGCTAGCATGTGCCCTCCCCAGCCTGCCATGCTCCCCTACCTTGCATTTGGCCCAGCTCCCACACCCGCTCCTAAAAGAACTCTGCTAACTTCACAGTCTATATTAGGGCACTACCATTTATTTGTTTATCTAAACTCTTTTCTTTAACAGCATCACACTTAATTTCAGCTGGTAATGCGATGAATAGTCACTTGTTTAATGTCTGTTTCTCCAACTGGACCACAGACTCCTGCAGGGTCAGGACTGACTTCTGGATGCTCAGCACAGCACAAGCAACAGAGCCCATCAGTGTGGAGGGTGGATGGAGCCTGCTGGGCAGGCAAAGGCAGCAGAAGTGACAGCTTAAAGGTAGACTGGCTCCTTGGTGTCAAATACCCCTTGGAGGAAATGTGACAAAAATTATTTGATTGGTTGGAAAGATGATCATGGTGGTGTCTGAGATCAAGCCAAACTGTAACAGACATGAAAGCCAAATTGTAATGAATCTGAAAAAGCAAGATTAAGACTGTGATTCCAAGAGACTTTATCCCAAAGGAAAAGAAGAGCCGGGAAACCACAGGAAGTATCTGGGAAAGGGGTGTTGATTTCAGACTGGGAGTGAGCGGGGGAAGCAGGGAAGGAGGGAACTAGGTCCAGGTTAAGCAGATAAGGCACCTCTAAAAGAAGGAAACTTCTTCTGAGCTGGGAGCAAGGAAAAGAGGGCAGTGAGGCAGGTATGGTGAGAGCTGACGAGTGAGTGGGGGAGGGCACAGGCTGGGGATAGCAGAACTGTCACAGGCGTCGCTGGGGCTGAGTGAAAGGAAGGCTAAGCCAATAGCCATTAGGGTGACACCAAGGAGGTCAAAGAGCACAAACGCACATCTGGAACCCATCTGTCCAGACCGTCACTGTCTCTAGCAGCCCTCAAGAGCTCAGGCACAGAGAAAGTGGTTGTGGTGCTTTCCCAGGCTGAAATGGGCTATGTGGGCACGGAGGAAGGACCTGGGCAGAGGGCAGCAGGGTGCTGGCTATAGGCAGCTGTCAGGAAGCACCCTGTGCATGGGGACATGCACGAGCCCAACAGGCAGGACAGAATATGAGGGCAGGAGTCCTGATAAAAGCCAAGGCAGAAGTCAGAGGGAGTGAGGAAGGACAGGTGCCATCAGAAGGAAACACCCAACCGGAACAGGTTAGACGTGAGCTGTGCTACTAACAAGCCTGAGACAGACGATCTGGAAGCCAATGGCCATGAATGCTTTATGTATTTTTGTTGAGAACCTACCACAGTCCAGACATTTTCCCAGAGACTAAATCTTATTTCACTTGAACCCCACACTATGACCTCACCTCAGGCTGGGGAAACTGAAGACGTATGGAGCTACTGCAGACAGTGAGAGCAGAGATGAGCTGCAAGCACTACTCTCCCACACACCCGCAGGGCCAACAGCAATGACACAAGCCCCGATCTTCTGAGTGAATCATTCTTCTCCTGGGTGTTGGACCCCAGTCAAAAAAACTGAGGAATTACCAGCAGCTCTTGAGGAAGGAAAAAGAAACGAGATGAAGGGGAAAAATGAAAGCATCTCCCAAAGTTCAGAGTGTCTCAGAAGAGAAGCAGCCAGTGGTCCCAACAGGCCTGTGCACAGCCACGAACCTGGGACCAGGGCCAGAAACCCAGGCCCAGATGCCTCAGGCTGAGGTGAAGGATCTCATGACCCCCGAGCCCCTCCCCAGTGCTGGCAGACTGCTACTCAGGCAGCAGTGGATTAAATAAAAACCCTGAAGTGGCAAAGCCCCTTCTCTAGACTGAAGGTTAAGAAAGCACTGTAAAGAACCAAGAAGGGGAAAAGAAAAGAAAACCTGCCACATACCCAGCTGCCTGGAGTTAACAGTCTTTCTCATTACTCATCAAAAGCCTCTTCCAGAGAGGTGAAGCACACAATGGGCTATGGAAAGCACTGGCCTGCCAGGCTGCTTTACATTCCGCATGTGTGCCGTGGCAATGTATTTCCATTAACGTCCAGCGTGTGTTAGCGTAAAGATAAGGTGCCGACATCGTGTCCAACCAGTCAACTAGAGAATGGGCCCCATGTTCAACATTGTCTAACATTTGGGCAGCCCAAGAACAGACACTCTTGGGTCGATCCTGGCCTGGATGTGCCTGAGAACCACCTGCCATGATGGCCAGGTGGAGGGTGTGGAGAAGGAGCAGGGCCCTGAGGCAGGGCAGGTACCGGGGCTTGGGGGGGGGGGGGGCGGGGGGGAACAAATGGCTACATACCAGGAGGGAAACCACAGAAGGAAGCATGCTTGGCAAGGAGAAAGGCCTGATCCACAGGGCAAGAGGAGAGAGGGGGCAAAGAGTTAGCACGAGTAAGACAGACAATGGTGAGTGGGGCCCAACAAGGCAGCTCTGGCAGTCATGTGAGGCAAGGACAAAAAGTGCCAAGCAGAAGTCACTCCACAGACACTGCCTCCCCCAGTGGCTCTGTCCCACTGGCATCAGAACTTTGTTGCCTGGTGATGTCTCTTGCAAGGGATTTGCCAGGCATATCTGCTCTCCTCAATAATACCCCTTAGCTGCCCTCCCCGACCCAGGTCTTAAGAGAGAACAGAGCAGCAGAAGCCTCTGGAGACGTCCCACTGAGATTTGACAAGGAAGGTGGAGGCACTGCCAAATGCATGGGGTGCTTCGACTCTGCTAAGAACGCCTGCCCCACGTGCTCTGCCTCACGCAGACCTGAGTTAACAGGAACACAAACCAGGCAGCATAGAGAACCTGTACCTTCCCTCCAAGCACCAATTCACCTCATGAGCTAGGGGAGAATAGTCAGAGGGGAATGAAAGTCTATTCCAGAATAAAGGAATGCATGGTCTCGAACACTCCTCATCCCCACTGCTGGGAATCCTGGCTGCCCGGTAGCAGCCAGCATTCCTGCCTCAAAAGCGCTCTGCTGAGTATCCATCATTTGCCACTTCCGTCCTTTCCACTCCTATTAGTCACCTGTGCAGATGCTTTTGTGCATTTTTGTGGAGTCTGGCATAATACAAAATACATATTACTGAAGCATCCTAACAACTTTAAGAGATGGGTGCCATTTGACAACTAAGGAAACTGAGGCTCACAGAGGCTAAATTATGTGTTTAGGGTCACAGAAACAGGACCCAGGGGATCTGACTCCAGGGTTAGCAAGGTCTAGAAGTTGAGCTCTTTCTAAGGCACCATGCTATAAAAGCTGCTCTCAACTCCTGACCAACATCCAGCCCCGTATTCTTTAATTACATAATCCTAATTTTGTTTGAGGTGGTCATATGCCCAGCTAACAGCATGTAACTATCCTAGCACTCTTTTTAGTCAAAGGTAGCCCTGTGACACAATGTTGCCACACAGAATTCCCAGAGAAGGTAGCCTTCCCAAAGTAATAAAATTTCACTAAAATAAGACTATTTGCCTTTCTTTCTTCCTAACTAGAAAACTAATGTGATGGCTGGAGGCACAGTAGCCATCCTGCAACCATGAGGAGAGGTACAGTGATATACCAAGCTACCGTACCTGCCTGGAATATCTGCCTCTTTACTTCTTGTTTATGAGATGAATACACTCCCAGTGTTTAAACCACCACAGACTGAGCATCCATTATAGCCAAATCCGCTCTTACTGGTGCATAGGTTGGTCTATCCAAGAATATCATTTTGCAGCTGAAACACACGAGATAGGGACCTGGCTTGGCCACTGAGTGAACACAAAGGCAAGGGAAAAAACCTGGGCTGCAATAAACATTCTGATACAGGTATCTTTATTGTAATGTCATTTTTGGTCTTCTATATACCTAGTAGAGGAATTATGGGATCGAATGGCAATTCTATTTTTAGATTTCTAAGTATTCTCCAAATGTCTTTCCAAAAATAACATATTAGTTTGCATTCCCACCAGCAATGTAGTAGTGTTCCCTTTTCTCCACATCCAAGCCAGCATCTCTGGAAAAAGCCCAAGTGCCCATCAACCCACAAATGGATTAATAAATTATGGTATATGTACATCATGGAATATTATGCAGCCTTAAAGAAAGATGGAGACTACCTCTTTAATGTTTACATGGATGGAGCTGGAAAATATTCTTCTTAGCAAAGTAGCCCATGAATGGAAGAAAACTATCCAATGTACTCAGCCCTATTATGAAACTAATTTATAGCTTTCATATGAAAGCTATAACCCAATTACAGCACAAGAATATGGGGAAAGGGGCAAGGGAGAGGAAGGGAGGGGCGAGGATGGGCAGAGGGAGAGTAATTAGTGGGTCCACACTTACAGTGCATCTTAGAAGGGTATAGGTGAAACTTACTAAATGTAGAATATAAATGTCTGTACACAATAACTAAGAAAATGCCATGAAAGCTATGTCAATCAGTTTGATGAAAATATTTCAAACAGTATATAAAACCAGCACATTGTACCCCATGATTGCATTTATGTACACAACCATGATTTAATAAAAAAAAAAAAAAAGAAGAAGAAGAAGAAGAAGAAAGAAAGAAAAAGGAAAAACCTGGGACTTTTCTCCTGCCACACTTGATGTCTGTCAGCCAAAGAACCCCTTTTTGATTCTTTACCCTGCCAGTAGCTAGTAGTGACATCTGTCTAAGAGGGCAAACACAATCTGTTTAATTGACAAATCTAAAAATTTTTCCACAAAAAGGAAAAGTGATGTGGATAACTCACAAAAAAAATAGACTTAAAATAAACCTGGGACCCTCCCCTCTCCCCATCCCTACTGGCATCCCAGAAGTACAATTTCACTGGAGCAGGAGAGAAGAGGAGAATCCACTGCTGTGAAGATGAGTGAGGGCTGTGGGTTACCCAACTGGTCCACGTGCAGAGAGTGGCAAGGGTGGTGGACACTGCCACCAAAGGGAGAAGACTGTGCTCAGGGCAGGCACACAGGAGCTGGTGGCCACTGCTCCCTCTGACCACCTGCACACACCCTCTACTCGCAAGCCAGGAGGGATGGCCCAGTTCTGACGTCAGGTTTCCCTACAATTTTAGGTTTATGCATGACCATGTAAGACCTCTGCTCAAAACACAAAAGCCCAGAACTCCCAGGCTTCTCCTAAGAATAAAGCAGGGAGTCAGTGAGGGTGCCACCTGCTGCTCCAATGCCTTTATCAGATGGTTCAGGTCACCCTTGTCCTCTGATAGGTTTTCCCAAGGAAGCCTGCAGCTCCACGCCCTTGGGCCCCATTGCTGAGGTTGGTAGCCTCGTTCCTCAAGAGGCTAGAGAAAACACTCCTTCACAGTTCTCGCCAGCTCCTAGCCACAGCTGTTGGCCCTTTTAACTCATCCCTAGTGCCAACAGACATTTTCCTAGACATGTGATCCGCTAATTAGAAACAATGACACCAGGAATGGAAGCCAATCAGCCATTTGCCTAACAAAGTTAGCAGCTATTGCAGATTCACAGCTTCTGTCAGCAACAGCAGAGGTCACCTGAGCCACCACAGCCAGAGCAAGGAAAACTGAAGGCACGTGCTGACCTGTGATTTGGTGAGGAGGCAAGCTCCACAAAATTCTCATAAGACAGACTGTGAGACCTACTTGTAATTCCAGCTTCATAAATAAAGTGTAGTACATGCTTATTTTTTACTACTCAAAAACATTGGACTTCCCTTTCCCATAGCAGAGCTATTCAGGAACAATCAGACTCTGAAATCCACACAATTGAACCTGAGCAATCCACAGAGCAATAGGTTTCTTTAAAAAGCAGGAACCCTCAAGCTCCCCCTTGCCTACTAGGATTCAAAACAACTAGAGACTGCCACTCACCTTCTCCTCACCATGTTGGCCACCTTGTCCAGATGCACGCCTGCCTTGGGCAACTCTTCACTCAACCCTACCACCCTAGTCCCCGTCCCCATCCCCACTACCAGGTTGCCTACCACCCACCTGGAGGTCAAGAATGATGAAATGGCTACGAGACAATAGGACTTCTTTCGTTCTAAGCATCTTAGCCCATTTTCTCTTGCTTTAGAACACCTGAAACTTGATAATTTATAAAGAAACTGAATTTATTTCTTACAGTTCTGGAGGCCAAGAAGTCCAAGGCCAAGGTGTCTGGTGAGAGCCCTCTTGCTGGTGGGGACACTGCAGGGTCCTGAGGCAGCCCAGGCATCACATAGCAAAGGGCTGAGCTCAGGTCTCTCTTTCTCTTCATATAAAACCCACTCCCACAATGACCCCCTGGTCCATGAACCAGTAACTCACCAATGGATTAATCCACTCACGAGGCAGGGCTCTACTGACCCAGTTACCTCTTAAAGGCCCACCTCTCAATTCTGCCACATAGGGGATTAAATTCAAACCATAGCATCAAGGATACAATGAAAATGCACCTCCTGAAGTGGAAAGGAAACAAGAACCTAGGAAGTCTGAACCTGAGAGGTCAACCCACAGGTTTGTTGTACCCACCTGGGTGAACAGCCCAGTGACCTACGAAGTGACTAGACCACCAGCACTCCTCCCATGAAGGTTTCTTTTTGTTCCTGCACATGCCTCCAATATTAGACTGAGCTAAAAGCTGAGGCTCTGCGCTCTCACCCTGTGAGAGTCCAGTGATGCCCACCTTGCATCAGCTGCACTCCTCAGTCACCCCTCTGGAGTCTGGAACAAACGTCTCGCCACCATCCCCTAAAACGCTGAGTCCATGCTGCCTGGGCCTCTCATAGGAATTGGTAACACAATCGCTGACTCTCTTGCCTAGCATCTCTTGGAGGTAAGTAAGCCTTACAAAGCCATTCATCTAGGCAGGAGCTGCACCAGGGAGGGGAGTTACAAGGTACAGCACGGGGAGGGGGAGTGATCACAGTCACCTGGCACATTTTCTCCAATACCACAGGCCCTGCCCTGAAGACCATGGGGCGCAGCATCCCTACTGGGAGCACTCCACATCCTGGGGTGTGCAGGCTACAGAAAGGGCCAAGAACCACTCTGAGATCAATGGCTCCAGCAGCAATCTAGGAGTCAGCTTGGGCTTGCTATTCTAGAACCACATGGGGGCTATTAAAATACTGATTCCATGATCACAGCATTAAAGAGTCTAATCCAGGCAGTTCTGGTACAAGCTCCAATTTTCCTCACTTTTAACAAGTTCCAAGATGATCCTAATGCACAGCCAAGTCGAGAAGCCAGGCAGTGAGGTGAACCAAGACCCAGATCATGCAGATCAAATAGTCTTTCTTCAACAGGAAGGCTGAAATACATGCCATATCTGGAAGCCCCCCAAGATCTGGCCCTCAGCAAGGTATGTCCAGGACCTCACACTACTGCAGTCTCCAGGGAACTAGTCAGAAGCTACATGAATCTCACTTGTTTCTTGCCTCTTTCTACACCCTTGGAAGAAAAACAACAAAACTTACTGCTCTGCTTTGATAATCGGCTCACATCAACTGTGTGTCATGGACTCACAGTTCTCTCAGAAGTGCCCAGTACCACTATCCCCACCGCAGAGATAAGGACACATGGTAGAAACGTGAGGAACCCGTGACAGAGGCCACCAGGGCCCAGAGGTGTGCCTCACAAGCCATGTTCTGTCCGTTACACCACTCCAGGGTAACATTTCTATTCTGTTGAGTGCCTATACACCAGGCGTCGTACACAGACTTGCTCCCTTAATCAGTCTGCACAACCCAGCCAAGGCAGGCTTTATCCCTCCAGTCATGATGAACTGAAGCCCATCCCTGGACTCTCACGTCAGACTCTCAGCTCTATGACTGGATGCTATGTCTGGCTTTTATAACCTCCCTCAACCCTCAGTTTGGATAAAATATGTGACAAATAAGCCAAAATTCTTTTTTTGGTGTATAATCAACTAAAATATAATTAATTTCATTTTCATGTAAGCTTATCTACAGTTTTTCTTTCTCCATAACATGTCACATCATGTAAACACCAAATCTCAGTTAAGAGGGAACTCAGGAGGCCTCATAGTGCCCCTTCCAACTAATAATTCCAATTCTCTAAAATAATATAATCAGCCAACCCTTGCTCTTTGAGCAAATGTGAATGCAAACAGGGTATGCAGATGGTCAACTACAGGCTACATCCTTTCCTACCCAGCTCGTACAGACTCCTGCCTATGAGTCTCCTCCTCCTGCCACAGAGGCCTGACATTCATAGAGGGTGTGAGATCAGTCCTATTATTTTGGCCTTTTCATTTTCCTTAGAATGTGAAGGGTGCTTTAAAGTTATGACAAGGAGAGGAATTCTGAGAAGATGGCCGACTGGTAGCAACCCTCGGGAGAGGCTCCTTAGCAGAGGAAGAAAAACTGGAAGGAATCAGACTCTATGAAGCCAAAGGTGAGGAGCTGAGCCAAGAAAGAAGTTCTGCAGCATTAACTCCAAGGAAGAGCGTTCAAGAAAACAAATTCAGGTACAAAGCCTACTGACTAGAGAATGGAAGACCCCTCCCCCAAGCAAGAGGCCGGCTACAGGTTGCAAATGATTAGGGAACAAAAGACCTCTCTTTTTTTTTTTTTTTTTTTTTCACAAGTCAAAGACCTCTCATTTTACCTTGCTGGAGATAGCCGCTAAACTCCAAGTCTCTTTCTCCGGGGAGGTCCCACTTATGAACCTAGACACCAGGCATAAATTTGAACAGGTATTTTCCCCTACAAGTCCACATTCCTAATCCAACCTTTCCCCTTGCATGGTGGTCTGAAGTTCCACCCTCTGCATGGCACAGAATATTTAGCCTTCTCCTGAGAGATCTGGGCATAGTGTGCACCACCAACCATCAGGACGGAATATGTGACTAATGGGGGGAAAAAGGGATGTAGGAAGAAAGGGACACTCGGCAGGAGGAGGAGCAGTCCCTGGTTATGACGATGCCCAGCCAGTGGTAGTACTGACCCTCAGTTTGAGCTGTGTCTGGCAGGATGCGGTGCAGAACCCCCAGCTCTGACAGCACCCATAGCAGGAGAGTGCTTGCCCCATATGCACTGAGTTCAGCAAACAGGGCTGGTCCCTAGCTCCTAATGGGCCTGCGAGCAGAGGCTTGCTAGGCATGAACTGAGACCTGAGTGCAAGGGTGTGGTCCCCTGATTCCAACAGAACCCTCAAGAAGTGGCTTACTGGGTGTTAACCAAGATCTGAGGGTCAGGGCACGGTCCCCTGTCTCCAGCAGGGCTGGTGAGCAGAGGCTTACCAAGTGAGGACTGAGAACTACGGGCAGCATGCAGTACCCTGAACTGAACAGAGCCTGCAAACAGAGGCTTGCCAGGCAGTGGACTGAGACAGGCAGGTGGGGGCATGGTCTCAACTCCAACTGGTCTACCAAGCAGAGGCTAGCTGGGTATGGACTGAGACCGGTGAGTGAGGGCATGGCCTCTGGCTCCAGCTGGGCCTGTGAGCAGGGAAGTGGACAATAGTGTGTACTGAGTCCGATGGGTGGATCCCTGCCTCCAATTGTGCTATTGGAGACCACTGAACCCCTCTCTGTTGAGCAGGGTTTGCACTACTTGAGACAATTTAATTGGAATCTGTGTCTGAGAATGTCCACTCAGGGACATTCTGAGGTTGACCTTCAAAGTTCTGTAGTGGAAAAGTACTGAAGGGTGGGGTTGGGCCCCACAGCTGTTTGTATCTCTTCACAATCGAGATTTAAACCTAATACTGTGGCTTCTTAGGATAGGGTACAGGTTGGTTGATATCAAAACAGAGCTAGCTTGAGCTATCTCACCAAGTAGGTCCTCAGACCCTCCAGTGAAAACTCTGAAAGGGGTCTTTGTAAGGTTGTAGGAGATAAGCCACAATTACAAAGCCTAGCACTTTGGTAAGGAGTTGTCTCTCCTACCTGGGAACCCCAATTCAATCTCACCCTATCAGTTCTAATAACCAAATGATAGAAAATGAACATGGTGCATATAACCAAACAGTGGAAAATGAACATGGTCCATATAACCAAATGGTGGAAAATGAACATGGTGCAGACCCAACAGAAGAACTCTGGCAACAAGAATAACCAGAGTAGATCAATACCCCCAAGAAATGACAAAGGAGATACAACTGAAGATGCCATGCATAGAGAAATGGCTGAAATGTCAGAAGTTGAATTCAGAATATGGATTGCAAAGAAGATAAACAGAATAGAAGAAAAGACAGAAATTGAATTCCAAAGAGTAGTTCTAAAGTTGTCTCAAGAAATTAATGAATTCAAAGACAAAGTCCCCAAACATATGGACATAATGAGAAAAGAGACAGTAGAGCTCAAGGAAATAAAAAAGTTAGTTGAGGAGCTCCAAAATACAGTAGAATCGCTCCGTAATAGAGATGACCCAGCAGAAGGAAGGATCTCTGAAACGGAAGACAAAGCTTTTGAACATTCCCAAACACTCAAAGAGGCAGACAAATGGAGAGCAAAAACTGATCATTCCCTGAGAGAATTGTGGGATCACCCAAAAAAGATCAGACATTCGTCTTATAGGAATTCACAAAGAAGAGGATGACCCTAAAGGGTGGGGGCTAGGCACTTCAGCTGTTTGTATTTCTTCACAGTCTAGATCCTCTACTCCAAGATATTTTGGAGGAGAATTCCCAAGCATTGCAAGAGATACAGAACTTCAGACAGCAGACAGGTTTCAGAACCCTAGCAAGACACAACTCAAATAAAGGATCTCCTAGACACATTGTGATTAACTTTGCCAAAGTATAAGACAAAGGAGAAAATTCTGCAAGCAGTTCAGATGTAAGAAAAGCATCACCTGCAAAGGAAGAAGCATCAGAATGATCGCAGATCTCTCAGCCAAAAAGTTTCAAACCAGAATAAGATGGTCATCGACCATCAGTCTCCTAAAACAAAACAACTTCCAGTACAGGATCCTGTATCCAGCTAAACTGAGTATCATCTGTGATGGAGAAATCAAATGCTTTAATGACATAGACATGTTGAAGAAATTTGCCTTAACTAAACCAGCTCTCCAGGATATTCTCAGACCCATCCTCCACAACAACCAGCACAATGCTCTACCTCCAAAGTAAACTCACTCAGAAATTTTTGAACAAAATCCAACTTCCACAGTGGTGAAAGGATTAAAAATGTTCACTGGCCATCCAAAAATCATGATACCAAAATACAACCAGGCTTACCACTTCTCTCAATTAATGTGAATGGTTTATATTGTCCTCTAAAGAGGCACAGGCGAGATGACTGGATACATAAACTCAGACCAGATATCTGCTGTATACAAGAATCTCACCTTACCTTAAAGGATAAAAAAGACTCAGGATGAAGGGATGGAGTTGTATAATACAGGGAAATGAAAACCAGAAAAAAGCAGGGGTTGTAATTTTAGTAGCAGATACAATGGCTTTAAACTAACAAAGACAAAGAAAGATAAGGAGGGTCACTACATGTCCGTCAAAGGAAACACCCAACATGAAGAGATTTTGATAATTAACATTTATGCACCCTACCAGAATGCTCCTCAATTCATAAAACAGACCCTAATGGATATGAACAACTTAATATCCCCTTGCACTATAATAGTAGGAGATTTTAACACCCCTTTGACAGTTTCGGATAGATCCTCCAAGAAGAAACTAAGTAAAGAAATATTAGACTTAAACTGGACCCTAGAACAAATGGATTTTACAGACCTCTACAGAACATTTCACCCTAATAAAACTGATTATACATTCTTCTCATTAGCCCATGGGTCATCCTCCAAAATAGATCATATCCTAGGACACAAGTCTAACCTCAGCAAATTTAAAAGTATAGGAATCATTTCTTGTATCTTCTTGGACCACAATGGAATAAAAGTTGAACTCAACAGGGAGGCACCTGTGGCTCAAAGGAGTAGGGCACCAGCCCCATAAATCGGAGGTGGCAGGTTCACACCTGAGTCCAGCCAAAACTGAAAAAAAAAAAAAAAAACAATGCTGAATTCAACAGCAACAGGACTCTCCATACTCAAACAAAGTTATGGAAACTAAATAATCTTAGGCTGAATGATAGCTGGGTAAAAGACGAGATTAAGAAAGAAATCACTAAATTTTTGGAACAAAATGATAATAAAGACACAGATTATCAAAACCTGTGGGATACTGCAAAGGCAGTCCTAAGAGGGAAATTTATAGCATTGGAAGCTTTCATTAAGAAAACAGAAAGAGAAGAAGCTAACAACTTAATGGATCATCTCAAGCAACTGGAAAAGGAAGAAAATTCTAACCCCAAACCCAGCAGAAGAAAAGAAATATCCAAAATTAGGGCAGAATTAAATGAAATTGAAAACAAAAAAAAAAAACCATTCAGAAGATCAACAAAACAAAAAGTTGTTTTTTTGAAAAGATTAACAAAATTGATAAACCTTTGGTCAACCTAACCAGAAATAGACAAGTAAAATCTCTGATATCATCTGTCAGAAACGATAAAGGAGAAATAACAGATACTTCAGAAATTCAAAAAATCCTCAATGATTACTACAAAAATCTCTATTCCCAGAAATATGAAAATCTGAAGGAAATGGACCAATACCTGGAAGCATGCCATCTTCCTAGACTTAACACAAAGAATTAGAAATCTTGAATAGACTTATATCAATCACTGAAATAGCATCAACAATAGGAAATACCCCAAAAAAGAAAAGTCCGGGACCAGATGGCTTCACATGCAAATTCTATCAAACCTTTCAAGAGGAACTAGTACCTATGTTATACCTTTTCCAAAACATAGAAAAAGAAGGAATACTTCCCAACACATTCTATGAAGCAAATATCACCCTGATACCCAAACTAGGAAAGGATCCAACAAAGAAAGAAAATTATAGACCAATATCATTAATGAATATCAACGCAAAAATATTCAATAAGATTTTAGCAAACAGAATTTAACAACATATCAAAAAAATTATACACCATAATCAAGTTGGTTTTATTCGAGGGTTACAGGGTTGATTCAACATACACAAATCTATAAGTATAATACATCACATCAACAAAATAAAAAACAAAGATCATATGATTCTCTCAATTGACACATAAAATGCCTTTGATAATATCCAGCATCCTTTCATGATCAGAATTCTTAAGAAAATAGGCATAGAAGGGACATTTCTTAAACTAATAGAGGCCATCTACAGCAAACCCACAGCCAATATCATATTGAATGATGGAAAATTGAAAACATTTCCACTCAGATCAGGAATGTGGCAAGGATGCCCACTGTCTCCACTGCTATTCAACATAGTAATGGAAGTCTTAGCCATCACAATCAGGCAAGAGAAGGCAATCAAGGGTCAGAGGAGATCAAACTCTTATTCTTCACTGATGATATGATCCTATACCTGGAAAATCCCAGGGACTCAACTTCAAAACTCTTAGAAGTGATCAAGGAATACAGCAGGATCTCAGGATACAAAATCAATACTTACCAGTCAGTAGCTTTTATATATGCCAACAATGGTCAAGTTGAAAAAAGTCAAGGACTCTATTCCTTTTACAATAGTGCCAAAGAAGATGAAATATCTGGGAATTTACCTAACAAAGGATGTGAAAGATCTCTATAAAGAGATCTATGAAACTCTGAGGAAAGAAATAGCTGAAGATGTACCGAGAGTGCAGATTCAAACCCAGCCCCAGCCAAACTGCTATAAAAAAATAGATGGGCGTGTGGCAGCCACCTATAGTCCCAGCTACTCGGGAGGCTGAGGCAAGAGAATTGCCTAAACCTAGCTGTTGGAGGTTGCTGTGTGCTGTATGATGCCACAGCATTCTACTGAGGGTGATAAAGTGAGACTCTGCCTCTACCAAAAAAAAAAAAAAGAAAAGAAAAGAAAAGAAAGAAATAGCTGAAGATGTTAACAAATGGAAAAAACATACCATTGCTCATGGCTGGGAAGAATCAACATTGTTAAAATGTCCATACTACTAAAAGCAATCTACAGATTAAATGCAATCCCTATTAAAGTACCATTGCCATCCTTTAAAGAACTTGAAAAAAATAGTACTTTGTTTCATATGGAATCAGAAAAAAACTCGAATAGCAAATACATTACTCAGAAATAAAAACAAATCAGGAGGTGTCACATTACCAGACTTCAGGCTATACTATAAATCTATAGTGATCAAAACTGTATGGTACTGGCACAAAAACAGGGCAGTGGATTTATGGAACAGAATAGAGAACTAAGAGATGAACGTTGATACTTATTGTCATTTGGTCTTCGACAAGCCTATTAAAAATACTCAGTGGGGGAAAGACTTCCTATTTTACAAATGGTGCTGGGTAAAAACTGGCTGGTGACCCATAGAAGACTGAAAGTGGACCCCTACCTCTCACCATTAACAAAAATGGATTCTCACTGGATAAAAGATTTAAACCTAAGACATGAAACTATAAAAATACTAGAAGAGAGTGCAGGGAAAACACTTGAAGAAACTGGCCTGGGAGAATGTTTTATGAGGAGGACCCCGCGGGCAATTGAAGCAACACCAAAAATACATTACTGGGATCTGATCAAACTAAAAATCTTTTGTACAGCCAAGAGCATGGTAAGTACAGCAAACAGACAACCTTCAGAATGGGAGAATATTTTTGCAGGTTATGCTTCCAACAAAGGTCTAAGAACTAGAACCTACAGAGGCCTCAAACTAATCAATAAAAGAAGAACAAATAACCCCATTTCTATGTGGGCAAAAGACTTGAACAGAAACTTCTCTGATGAAGACAGGCACATGGCCTACAAACACATGAAAAAATGCTCATCATCCTTAATCATCAGAGAAATGCATATCAAAACCACTTTGAGATATCATCTAATTCCAGTAAGATTAGCCCACATTACGAAATCTCAAAACTACAGATGTTGGCATGGATGCAGAGAGAAGGGAACATTTCTACACTGCTGGTGAGAATGCAAGCTAATACAACCTTTTTGGAAAGAAGTTTGGAGAATACTCAAGGAACTAAAAATAGACCTACCATTCAATCCTACAATTCCTCTACTAGGTATATACCCAGATGATCAAAAATTATTTTACAACAAAGATATTTGCACCAGAATGTTTATTGCAGCCCAATTCATAACAGCCAAGACATGGGAACAGCCCAAGTGCCCATCAACCCATGAATGGATTAACAAATTGTGGTATATGTACACCATGGAATACTATGCAGCCATAAAAGAGATGGAGATTTCACATCTTTTTTGTTTACCTGGATGGAGCTGGAACATAATCTTCTTAGTGAAGCATCTCAAGAATAGAAAAAAAAGTATCCAATGTACTAAATACTACTATGAAATCAATATATAATCACCTACACACTCATACGAACGGCAAAACATAACTATAGTCCAGAAAGTAGAAGGGCAGAGGAGAGAGAGGGTCGGGGAGGGGGGAGATGGAAGGAGGGAGGGTATTTGGGGGGACATCACCTAATGTGCATGATGCAATGGTACATTTCAAAACTATTAAGAAATGAGTGTAATTGTGATGGATGTGTTACTTAGTTCAATATAAGCATTTCACATTGTATATCGAAGCAGTACCCTGAACCCCATAAATGCATTAGTATACAAAGTTATGATTTAATAAAAAACAATAAGAAGAAAAAAGAAAAAGCTATGAAAAGGAACCTAAAATAAAACAATAAATGAAGTGATGACAATTAAAGGGAAAAGTGAAATAAATTTCATATTGGTTATAAGAATCTTCTCCCTTAACTATATTGTTTAAAAGACTTGGACATGGGGAAACCCGAATGAGACACTCTCCTCCACATATGCCAAGGCAGGAGAGTAGCAGAGCTGAGAAAAACTGTATAGGCACACCAGGCCTTCCACTAAGCACCAAGCAAGAGTCTTCTATAACCGGAGGAGAGGCAAGGAAGGACCCTCAATCACAGACAAGCAGGGCCTACTGAAAATTCTGGTGGACGGGCAGGAGAACTTAGACTGACATCTAGGTATTCAATCTTAAGCCCTATCTGAATTGAGTTTTGATCCCACCTTCACATAGTCTGAAAACTGAAACAACAATAGGACCCACACCTGCTTAACCATAGGTTTATTCAACTTCCCACATTAAAAGCCTATCAAAAGAAGTACAGCCATTTCTGGGCATAAACACTGTCTTCCTCAGTCTCTACTGTTTTTCTGCACATGATGTCAAGCATCAATCAAAAAATACAAGGCACATAAAGGTGCGAAAATGTGATCTCTTATCAAGAGAGGAAATAGTCAATAGAACCAAACCCACAGATAACCGAGGCATCAGAATTATCAAATAGAGACTTCAGAATAACTATGATAAACATGTTTAGAAGATCTACAGAAAAAGGTAGGCAATGAGTAAAGAAGAGGGGAAATTTCAGCAGAGGAATAGAAAATATAAAAATGTCAAACAAAAAATGAATCAGGATTTAAAGTAGAAGTTCATGACTTTTCCCATATAGCTCAGTGGGCTGTCTTCAGAAAACTCCTCATGTTCTAGATCAGAAGACTGAGGCTGTCAGCTACCAAGACATAAAACTTATTCACAAGGAATAAGAAGCTCCTAGAAACTGGGACCAACATCAATGTCCCCACCCCTAACTTCTTGAGACACCTGGGTACTCAGAGACTTAAAACACTATAAAATCTCTGGGCCAACATGGTGGCTTATGCCTGGAATCCTAGTATTCTGGGAGGCCAAGGCAGAAGGATTCCTTGAGCTCAGGAGTTCAAGACCACCCTGAACAAGACTGAGACCCCATCGCTACTAAAAACAGAAAAATTAGCCAGGCCTTATGGTGGGCGCCTATAATCACAGCTACTTAGGAGGCTGAGGCAAGAGGACTGCTTGAACCCAGGAGTTTGAGGTTGCTGTGAGCTAGGTTGATACCACGACTGTCTCAAAAAAAGCTACAATCTCTTCTCTTTTATTTTCATCACTTTAAAGCACCCTTCACACCCCAAGGAAAACAAAAGGTCAACGAAAGGAAGTTGTGGAGGTTAAGATTTTTGTTTCTAAGTTCATACCTTTGCCAGCTGTCTGGGTACTAACAATACAGATCTCCATAGAAATTGAGGACATAAGGACAAGGCCACCAGCGTTCCCAGGTCAAAGCTCTCAAACAGCCTCGCCAACTAGTTCCACCTAGACGTCAAGTCCAGTTGTGTGCCTGATGACTGAGACTGGAATTACCACAGCCCACTCTCTCCCTCGTTCCAAGCAAGTTAAACCTGAAGTCTGTAAGTCTCCAACTAGGTGTCACACTAGGTGTCACATTTTTAGTTGACTCAAAGATATAAAATCATAATGAAATTATGCTTTGTTTCAATTTGCTTTGTTTTGTTCTATTATTTGAATTGGCACCCATTGTAAAGAAAGCTGTTATGAGTACATGATTCCAACTATTAGCAATGGAGGTGTAGCAACGAGCCCTCAAGGAAAAGATACGAGACTGCTGGACAGTGGACTTCAGAGCAGGAGGATTCCCACAGCCTCACCGACTTGGGATCTGCCATTTAGTAACCATTCACACCACAGCTCTTATTCTGCATTTATAATCTGAGGAACAAGACCACAAAAATGTAGGAGACAAGTATCAGGAAGAAAGACAACTGCAATAAGAACAAAATAAATCCTCCATCTTGCTCATAAGTTTAGAAAATTTCAATTCAAATCTTTAAACCACAAATTTTCTTAAAATCGTGATACAGTCAAATCTCTATATCCCCCAGTGGGGAACTGGTCCTAGGACTCTCCACGAATACCAAAATCCATGGATACTCAAGTACTTACATAAAATGACATAGGACAGTCGGCCTCCATACCTACAGATTTCAGTCCACAGTTGGTAGAATCTACAGATGCAGAAACTGCAGAGAGAGAGGGCCAACTGTATACAGCTCATATAGCTAAGGTGGTAGCTTTCTGGAACACTCAAACAATGAAGAGAATGGAACAAAAATAGATCAAAAGTCCTCTGCCAACTAGAGAGGGGGGGGACAGAAGAGCTGCTTTGCTGATGGAACCCTTAGGTCAGACTGGGCACATCCAGGGACTTACTGCCTTGTCTTCACTGGAAGGATTTGGTCCCAACTTCTGGATTTGCCACTGAAGATGTTTCCTAGTGTTCAACGTTCAGTAGCAGAGAGACTCATTCTCCCCGGTTGTCTCTTTGAGGAGTTGGAAAGCCACTCCCCAAAGCTTCCCCATCAGACTTCGAATATGTCCTTCCATGATAGGCTAGCACCTGTACTAACTTCTCTGGCCTCTCTGCCATTCCCCTCTTCTCCATACACAGACCACACACTCTCCCCATACCTGCTCTCTCAGGCTGCCTTTTATCTGCAGCATCCTTCCTGCTCCCTGGAAAACTTGTATTCATTCTTCAAGATCTAGTTAATGTGTCACCTCCTCTCAGAGCCTTGCCTACCCCACCAGGAACAGTCAAGTGGCCCTGCCTCCTTGCTCTTCTAGCACCTTTCTGTCCCTCTGAACAGCAACCTATTGTCACTTCTAAGACTGCCTATCTCTCCTAATGAGCTTGTCTTCTCAAGGACAGGAGCTGTAATCTTATTCATGTCCATTTATTAGGAAACTAACCCAGTGCCTAATATACAATAGGCACAGAGAGAATATATATGTAAAATAATAAAAGAATCACTCACCAAAAAAAGAAACGAAAGCTTTGCTTTCTATCAAGTGTTCTATAATTTCCTCTGTCCAATAACACGCATCAAGAATGCAAAAGGCAAGATCGCAAATCTTATTCTCCCTTAAAGTAAAGCCTCTGCCAGGAGTTCATTGCTCCACCCACTGGATTTTTAAAGCCCTACTCATCAGAAGACACAGATCAACAAATCACTGTGTTCTTTTCATTTCTACCTAGAACACTTCCTCCACAATTCAGAGGGAAATATACCTCATGCAGGCTCCAGTGACAACCATGGACTTCACCCTCAGAACAGTTACCAACAATTAGTGCTGCACGAGGTGCAAAATGATAGCACTTTTGTCATCACAGGTAGGTTATAAAAATTGTTTCCCTCTTTGTCATTAGGTTTATGAACTTTTCCCAATAATAAGGTAAATCATTCCCTCAGGCAGAAGAGGACTAAAAAAATCAATATTAGAAAAAGTCAGAGGCAAACAGAAAGAGTAGAAGAACACGTTGCATTGAGTGCCCTCAGAAGGAACCCTCCAGATGGGGCCACAGGTCCACAGGTATGAGGCTTGGAGACGGTGGTCAGAGAAGGCACTAAGGAGCAGGCGCCAGCTCGCTCTACCAGCGCCCACTCCAGGTCTAGCTCGTGGACCAATCTGCTCCTGCGGCTGGGAGGATGGGCAATGATCCAAACACCTGCAGACTACCAGGCCTCTCAGGGCTCTACCAGCACTGCCACCCTACTGCCTCTTTCAATACTTGCACAGGGTAAACCAGCCAGGAGAGAAAGGTCTCCACACTTGTGTTCAGGTTCTTCTCTCTACCCTTAAAATACTCAAAAATAGAGTTTTGGAATCATCTCCACTGAAACCACTCACCAGGACACCTACCAAGGGGAGCCCCTTCTTCAGACCTGACAGCTGAAGCATCTGCTCAGCGCTTAGCTGACTGCCTGTCTCTGCTAACTCAGCAACAGTGCCTGGCACCATCTTCTCTTCTCCGTCTGTACTTACTACTTGATGTGGCACACCTTCAAATCATCTCCATCAAGCAGTGCAAACCAACTACCTCAAGCGAAGGAGAATCGACTAGCAGACTACCAGCAGATGACCCACAACCTCAAGAAGGCAGGAGAACCAGAGAAAAACCAATGGTACCCTGGAAGGGTAAGAGACAGCAAAAGACATAACCTCACAGCATGAAGGCCTGATCAGAACACTTGCACTGCAATGAGTAATTCCACACCAGCTGCCCACCCTCCTCTATACTTACTCAAAACCGAAATTTCGCAGAGAAGAAGTCTGGCTGGCTGAAGGACCAGTGCCCAGATGCAGCTTCTACAGAGGAAGCTGGGCATGAAATCACAATCCCACCAAGACTACACATGACAGGAAAAAGTTCCCCAAAGAAAACTGGAATACCAACTGCATGGAGAAATAGATGTTGAGTCATCAAAAAATGGGAATGCCCACAAAAGTAGTTCAGTATTTTCAAAAGGAGAGAAGTAACTTGCTCCACTATTCCCTAGGAACTCTGGTTCAGCAAAGGGAATTACAACATCCATCTAGAGATCTGGAGGAAAAAAATCAAGTAAGAATGTACTTTCTTTATCTAAAGTCACCCTTCATTTAAAAACAAACTACACACTGTACCAGGTTCCTTCCCACTTTCCCAGTAAAAGTTCTTCCCCAGGGACAGTAGTGAGAAGGCAGAGCCCAGCCTTCTCCTTTGCAGGGAAAGGAACCTGTGAATTCCCCTTCACTGTAATTAACACATTCCGGGTGAGAAGGAAGAGATACACACCTGCAGGCTGTGACTTTCCACTGCTAGTTGACTGTCCCAGGTGGCCAACCTTTCCTGCTCAGGCCATGTTAATCAACCCTTCAACTCTGGGATAAGGCTCTTTTTCACTTGAGGCTGCCTACAGAGGGGTAACAACCTGCGTGTGCCTCAGACACTAAGCTGCAAGACCCCCTAAGGCCATGTCCTGGCCCCTACATGAGCTGATTTCTCCCCAGGACACCAGGAGGCTGTAACACACAGGTCTGGTCCTAGCATTCCCACTCTTGCAAACTCAGGCATCCTCATTTGTCTTGGAAACACTGAGCACTATTCTGTGGAAGGCATCCAAGGCCTCCTATTACCTAGCTTCAAACCTCTTCTCCTCTGACTTCACCCTATCACCTCCCTGACACCACACTAAGGTCAAGTGTCATCTCTGACCCTGGCACTTACACCACGCTCTTTGGATCTCCACATCATGTCACTATTACCCCTTCTAACACTTAACGGTAACCAATTTGACCCTTTTCAAAGTTTTTGGGTTAAGTCTGTCGCCCTCATAGACTAAAATTTCTTGAGAGCTAGGATCCTACACTGATTGTGTTTCCCAGAGGACCTAGTTCAACCAGCATCCTTAACTGCCTGCCGAGTACTTTGAACATTTGGGTGATAAACCAATCAGTAAACAAAGGCCTTCACTCAGCCAGCCTGCCTACCTTCCCCTCCTAGAGAGCATAGCCCCAAAAGACCAAACCACATAGTCTTGGAATCCCCCGATGCAGCACTAGGCTACTACTTAAAGCAGCTGTGGCGAGGCTGTTCCTGCTTTCAGACCACGTGGCCTTATGAGCAAACACTGGTAGACACTGCTAACAGCCATCCCTCCCTCCCCCTTCCTTACTATCTTTCCTCACTCTCCCACACATGACTAGAAATGAGCCCTCGCTGCAGCCAGTGGAGCCCTTCCTGCTGTCTGCTGCCAGTGGAGGGCTGGCTTAGCTATCATGTAGCTCAGGCCAACATGATATAAGAGGAATTCTGCTGGGAACTTCCACAAAAGGTGTCCTTGCTGATAGAGACAGATGGGCCAACATGAGACCTCTCTTTCAGCTAAGTGTAGTGCCATCTGCATTTGACCCATGGGGCAATAGCAGCCACTATTTATCCAGGCGGACAGCAGGCCTGAGGATACACTGGCACACTAAGGATAGCAGAGTGGAAGGGGCAGAAATACTAGGTACCTGAGGACGCCAATGAGCCACTGAATTAGTCAACACTGGGGCACTTCCAGACTTCTCCTATTGCAAAACTAATACTGCACTAAAGCAGAAAGAACCCTGATGAATGTGTTAATAATCATCTACCTTCTGATCTGCAGGGAATATGCTAACCCTGGGCAGACGATATCTCCCGTGATCCCCTGGGCAATCCTTACCATGAACAACAGGATCAAGCAAGGCTCTCAGATGATGTGCCCAAGCCAGATTTGCACCCAGCCTGCATAACTCTGAGAATTATGCTCCCCATCTCTTTCACGACATGACCCCAGGCCTTAGTCATCTCCCATACACTCCTGGCACACAGCTCCTTTCACCTGTGAAGTTTCAGAGCTAAATGGGACCATCATGGATCCAGTCCCTTACTGGATAAGCCTATGGCCCAGAGACTGAAAAGCCATGCAAAGGCAGCAAAGCAAATCAGGGACAGAGCCAGGGCTACCAGAACCCATCTTTCTGGTCCTACAAATCAGGAACAAAGCCAGGGCTGCCAGAACCTAACTTCCTGGTCCTACAAAGGCTCCTTCCACATAGGTGATACTGAGCACATCTGACGGGCAGCCTGAGCCACCAGGGCTTCAGATGACCAGGCTCCAAGCCCATCTACCTCCCTATGCATGGCAACAAGCACACAGTGTCCGCGCCTGTGGTCTACACTCACCAGACGGGCTGACTGCTGCTTCTCAGGCTCGAAGCTGCCGTCCCCAAGAGGCAGAGATGCCCTTGAGTGCTTGGTGGCAGATTCTCTTTCCCTCGTTGCCACATGGAACAGTTCATCCTGGACTGTGACATGCTCCTGTTTGTACCTATACAGAAGAGGGACAGGCAGAAAGAGATACAGACAGCATGACGGGCAGCACACAGACCGAACAAGGTTTGCACATTCACTTCAGTCACCAACCAGGACTGGGATTTGTGATTTGTGGGCCAAGAAAACTCTGAGGCCAGCCACTAGCCTGCCACAAAGGAGAGGGTGCTGTGAAAGCACATGCCCCACTACTTCACCCCTGAGGTCAGGCGACAGGGACATCTCCCATGGCAAGGAGAGACCAACACACTCAGCCAGGACAACACAGATCAGAAACAGAAGCTCTGGCCACCAGGTGGGGAGTCAGGCAGCCATGTGCCCAATAAGAGATTGCTGGGGCAGGGCTCAGGCCACACCAGCCCCTCCTTTAAAAGGCCTGAGCAGGCTGGGAGGCCCCAGCAGCACCTGCTTCCACTCGACAGCGGGAAGGTTTTACACGGCAGCACCCTGCATGTGCTCATGCCCTCTGTCCTATTTTGGGGCATTCTGCTTAGTAAAATAACCCTACAAACATAAAAAAGTGATTAGTACTAAGGTGATCTCAGCAGTATTATTTATTAAAGTGGGAAAAAATGCAAGCAACCTAAAAGACCAACGATCAAGGTCAATTAAAGAAAATATGGTAGTGGGGTGCCTGTAGCTCAAAGGAGTAGGATGCCGGCCCCATACACTGGAGGTGGTGGGTCCAAACCCAGCCCTGGCCAAACACTACAAAAGAAAAAAAAAAAAAAGAAAGAAAAGAAAATATGATATAATCATGTAATGATATATTACATCATAATTAGAAAATACTTTGATTTTTTTACAGGTTAAATCTAAAACTTGAGAATAAATAATATTGTCAGCAATAAAAATGTTCATAAATCAGATGTAACTAATGGAAAATAATAATAAAATAAGCAAAAATAGCAAGATATAAAATTATATGACTTTTAAAAAATAATCCTAAACTGAGGGAAAGAAGACATGTGAAAGAAATGCTCCAAAATAGTAACAGTAGCTGTCTTGAGGCTATGCGTCAATTGCTGATTTTTCCTTTCATAAATTTTGTAAATCTTCATCAGTATTTATTTCTTTACCATTTTTTAAATGTATAGAAGTACCAAAAAGGGCGACAGGCTTAGGTCAGTTATTCTTGCAGAGGCTCCTTCTTAGAATGTGCATCTTAATCCAAAGCTGTGGAACACACTCAGCAAGCTGACCTCCTGGAAGGGCAAACTCCCAAGTACGGCTAATGCTGGGCCCCTCAAGCCAACCCACTGGGTCCTCTGCCATACGGAGGCCAGTCTCCCCAAGGATGCTGAGGCAGTCAACCAGGAACAACGACAGTCAGCCCCCCGTAAGGGCTGCAGGTGCCAGCACTGTGCTGTGTGAGTCACACACACTGACACAGGCAGGACGACACCCCAGTTAAAGGACTCCTCTGACACCTTCTCAGATACAATAATTTTCCAAGGTTACATAACTAGTAACTTGTAGGGTCAGGATGCCGACCTCTGCTTCAGGGTATTCTGTGCCTTAACCACTTTTCTACAAGTCCTCAGAGGACAAGAAGTAGGTCCTGTTTTAGAGGTGTGCCTAGCCCTTGGGATCGTGGCCCAGGCTGATGGAAAGTCACCGACATCTGGAGCCAGTTCATCTAGACAAGTTATAATTGTGAGGGCTCCACTTCCTTCATCTAAAATGTGTCTTCATGCACACATATGCAACAGGAGGTCCAGCCACTCAACTGTTTAATCCCAACTTTTTAAAATGGAATTTTAAACACATTTGCAGTCAATGCTCTCATGTCCCTTTTGGCATTTCTTCAAACGAGGACCAGTGCCATACCATAGGTGGCACTGGACAACTAAAATTGCCCTTCAATGCAAATGAGAAAAAATACATGAGACAAAGCCTCAAAGACTTAAGGCAAGGGGAGGGATACCCAGTGAGGAAAAGGCTTTGAGGTAGAGCACGGTACTAGGAGCAAGCAGAGTCTCGGGCTCACCTCTTGGGATCCTCCTTTGCTCCTGAGAGCTGCTGGCTGCCATTGTTCTCCAACTGGGACAGTTTGGATTCTGCAAAGGAAAGAAGGAAAAAGGCCTGTCAGCAACACTCCAGGGTCAACTAAGGCAAGGTGGTCACCCAGGAAAGGGGCTCAGGAACATAAGCCCCGTGTCTGAACATGCTCCCCTGAAAGACTGTGCCCCACGAGAGACACGTCCCCACTGAGGAGCAACCCCCGGGCAGATGAGGAACACATCTTCGATTCCACCTGATGCCCCCAAGCCTCTTCTCATCCCGAAGGGGTCTCCCTACACCAGCACACTTATGGTGCTGGGCAGGCTGCAGGCAGAACCACTTGAGTGCAGTGTTCCAAACCTGTCCCTACTCCCCAACAATTATCTGGAACCTGGGTCATCTCCTAAACATGGCCTAGGAGGGGCTGAGGACCCCACTGCTGTGCTCCATGAGGACAGTCTCCCAGGTCTAGACTTTGGCATGGGAAAGGGAGCGGGTAGGAGGCTCCTGTAATCTTGTTTCTCTTAGCACCTCACTTTACAGCAGCGGTTCTCAACCTGTGGGTTGCAACCTCTTTGTAACCATGAAAATACATCACGGCATTAGGAAGGTTGAGAACCACTGCTCTAGAGATATCTAATCCCCAAAGTGCCAAATACCCATAGTAAACCTAACTATATTTTACCCCATCACCTTTAGTACTACTGGACTTCTTAAGCTGTCACAGTTAAGTCCACCTCTTTATCATCATAAATTGGGGGGGCTCGGAGCAAATCCAACTTCCTTTCTCCACCACTAGGTGATGCCCCCCCAAACATTTCCCCTTCCAAACTGTCAGTCAAAGCTCGACACCTGTCTGTGGCCTTCTCCAACTTTAACGCCCATCACAGAGTTCTAAAGCAGTATAGCAGCTGGCACCACACACAGCGGGAGAGGAACCAGACTGTGTGAGGGAGGACATGAGGATGTGCCATTCCACTTGGTCAGCTTGAGACTCCCACTTTCAAACCACCTCACGCCAGGAAGCCACCCCTGCTCCTTAGAGACACCCGAGGTTCTCAATTGAGACTAAACGAAGTAGACTGCCACAGGGCTTCACTTCAACATTAATGCTTACCAAGTTTTTTTATTTACTGACAATAGCTTTTCCCAGTTATACTTTTTATATAATTTTACTTTTTTATAACTATAAAAATAACACACCTGTAGCTCCCTGTTAATCCTCATTCCCACATTCTGGGTGTGAGCCTGCCCGTTTCCCTGCTCCTACTATACACATTATTTAATAGACATTTCTTTGATTGTTTTAAGTTGAGAAGCTTGTCCTATGTTTGTCACCATTTCTCCACATTTTCTATTAAGCTCTTTTAAAGAGCTTTCAGAACTCTTTACATGTTAAGATCACTAATTTTTTTTTCTGAGACAGAGCCTCAAGCTGTCACCCTGGGTAGAGTGCCGTGGCATCACAACTCACAGCAACCTCCAACTCTTGGGCTTAAGCGATTCTCTTGCCTCAGCCTCCCAAGTAGCTGGGACTACAGGCACCTGCCACAACGCCCGGCTGTTTTTTTTGTTGTTGCATTTGTCATTGTTGTTTTAGCTGACCCAGGTCAGGTTTGAACCTGCCACCCTCGGTGTACGTGGCCGGAGCCACTGAGCTACAAGCACTGCCAATATTACTAATGGTTTATCCAATTATATCATGCCTAATTTATCATCTATTCCTTGTTTTTTTTTCTAAATTGTCTCTAATTTCTGATAGACACCCTTCCTAGTTAATTTGAAATGTCTTCACTTGATGTGGTACTTATAAAATCTATTTTATTGTATTTTTATGGCTTCAATTTGTACATTTAAATCTTTTCTTTCCTCTGACATTTTTTGTATAGTGTGAAATAAGGATTTAATTTTAACTTCTCTTTCTTTTTTCTTTTTGCCTACATATTGAGTAATCTTTTTTTTTATTAAGTCATATACACTTGATAATATCCAGCATCCTTTTATGATCAGAACACTTAAGAAAATAGGTTAGAAGGGACATTTCTCAAACTGATAGAGGCCATCTACAGCAAACCCACAGCCAATATTATTTTGTTTTTGTTTTTTTTTTTGAGACAGAGCCTCAAACTGTCACCCTGGATAGAGTGCTGTGGCATCACAGCTCACAGCAACCTCCAACTCCTGGGCTCAAGCGAGTCTCTTGCCTCCGCCTCCCAAGTAGCTGGGACTACAGGCGCCCGCCACAACGCCCGGCCATTTTTTGGTTGCAGCTGTCATTGTTGTTTGGCGGGCCCAGGCTGGATTCGAACCCGCCAGCTCAGGTGTGCATGGCTGGCGCCTTAGCCTGTTGAAATATAGTGGGACTGTGAGGTGAGGAGAAAAGTATTGATACAAGAGCAAATTTGTTTTAGGGCACACCTGGGCAAGACATGGGTAGGTGTTTTCTCCTGGGTATCTGAGAAATAAGTTTTTCCAGTTCAACTTTACCTGGATATTTTCCCGTGTGAGTTGGTTTTAGACCTGCCACCCATCCTGCCCAGCACACTGTGGCTTCAGGTTTTCTAGCCTTTCTCTCTATAGCTCTCTGGCAGTCGGTATTTTGTGCTCACTTCTTGAAAGGAAAGGAAGGGGAGAAGGGAAAGGCTGGAGGAGAGAGAGGGTCAGGTCTATGAATGTGACTACTCAAGGTAGATTGTTGTTATGTGTGTAAGAGTATGTTATGATACCCTGTAATTTACCACACTGCCTTTCTGTTGCTTTTTCCTTCTCTTTTTGTTTGAATGATCTTACTGCTTCAGCTAGTTGGAGGTTAGCAGAGAGGACAAGGTAGTGTTTTTAGTGTTTAGTAGTAGAATACAATTCCCTCCCTCCTTTTTCCTTCTGCTTTTATAATTACTTCTGTATGACAAAGGATACAAACCCTTGTGGCAAAGATTTTTTTTCCCTTCAATATACCCTTTTTTCTAGGAAAAGACATCTGAATTTCCATAGGGCAGTGAAGACCAATTGTGGCAGGCTTCTATATTACAGAAACGTCAGATTAGAGTTGCACTTAATTCAGTTTAACTGTAGAACCTTTTAGTTTTTTGCAACTTATATGACTTTAATAGCTGTAGTCTTAAGATAAGATTTATTTATTTACATTTCTGCTATTGCCATTTTCTTCCATCTTTTCATTCAAATAAGATAAACAACTTCTAATTCTGATTAGGACGGTAACCATAGCTCTGTGGGTGGGGTGCCAACCACATACACCAAGGCTGGTAGGTATTTGAACCCGGCCCAGGCCGCTAAACAACAACGACAACTGCAACAACAACAAAAAATAGCTGGGCGTAATGGTGGGTGCCTACAAACACAGCTACTTGGGAGGCTGAAGCAAGAGAATCACTTGAGCTCCAGAGTTTGAGGTTGCTGTGAGCTGTGATGTCACAGCACTCTACCAACAGCATAGCTTGAGACTCTGTCTCAAAAAAAAAAAAAAAATTCTGATGAGATGAATTTAAAGTATTTACTTCATAGAAGGATGAGAAATGTTTTTAAAGAATACTTTATTACAAAATTACTTGACCTTATAATCATTCTTTAATATCTTCAATGTGACTTTTTAAATGATAAAGCTTATCAAAAAAATCGTACATGTTTTTGCTAACTATATGTGATGCATTTTTTGTTAGATATTGAATTTTTCTGCTCCTGTACGAAAACTAGAAAAAATATTATTTCAAATTCTTTACTGCCAAGTATTACTTGCCCAGGTGTCTTCTTTTTAAAATAATGTTTATAACTTAGAAATAATTGTGTGAAAGGAGTCATTTTGACCTGGGAGAAGAGCTGAGGCCTGTACGCTTTTAACACTGGCTTTGATGAAGGGATACTGTTGGTGAATGCAAGACTCTGGCTTTATTTCTTTTAATATTGAAATTAGTATAAGCTATATTTTGTTTCTTTAAATAAAAATATTATTTTTCAAAAATTTCTCAGGGAGAAAAGGAAAACCCAACTGATTAGTCAATGTGTATTTTGATTTACATTTTGGATGCTTTTTATTACTTCTTCCAAAACAGGCACTTCTAGAATATGCAGAGAAATGGAAAACTTCAGAAGATCCCTTGCCTTTATTGGAGGTATACACAGTGGCTATCCAAAGTTATGTTAAAGCCCGACCTTATCTTACCTCTGAATGTGAAAATGTAGCCTTGGTTCTGGAACGCTTGGCATTGTGAGTATACCTTTGAGTAAATAAAAAACTAGATATGTCTATAAAGTCATAAAATTCACTTTATTATCTCATGTCATATAATAGTTTAATTTTAAATGGATTAGTTATGGAGAATCTACTGGTGAATTACTAGTTTTATTTTACTTTGAATTTTAATAATTATGTGTATCCATTTTTTCCTTTTTAGAAGCTGTGTTGAACTTTTACTGTGTCTCCCTGTTGAGTTATCAGATAAACAGTGGCAACAATTTCAGTCACTGGTGCAGGTAAGAATCTTTACCTATTAGATTTAACATAGGTAAAACATCTAAATGATAACACACATCAGTTGCCACTGTGTACGTGCACTGAGATACATTAATACCGTGCATTTCTTAAAATCAGATAATTAGGGCTTTGTCAGAGCACAAGGGAACACAAGAAAATGTCCTCATTTGGATTTAAAAACAATGTAACTGATTGCTGGAAATCTCTAATAAGCTTTATAGGAATGTAACATGCATCATTTAATCCATGTGAAAACTTTCTATAGGTAGGGATATTTTCCCCATTTTAAAGGTCAGGAAACTGAGGCTCATGCTTGCAGATATTTATCTGCCAAACTTACACAGCTAATACTTGAACCACAATTCTTTATTCTAAAGCCCATGCTTTTCTGCCTCTATCTAAAAACATGTGCTTTGTGTCTCATTTGGTGCTGTCCTTCTACTTATACATGTTACTGCACAGTTTATCACTTAGCTGTTTTGGAGTGTTTTCAAGAAAGTTAAATTTTGTTTCAAGCACTAGATTGTGCTGGTTATAGTATAGCTTCAGGTAAATTTTGATTAAT
Organism: Arctocebus calabarensis; assembly: GCA_963573935.1. Taxonomy (NCBI): domain Eukaryota; kingdom Metazoa; phylum Chordata; class Mammalia; order Primates; family Lorisidae; genus Arctocebus; species Arctocebus calabarensis. The sequence goes on from CAUYON010077083.1 coordinate 66,842, forward strand.
TGTTTTGTTAAAAAGAATATTCCTGCTAGCTAGTTTCAAAATATATAGTTCTTTTTGTCTGTTTCTCTTATCAGAGTTCTTAAAATTTCTTTTGGCTTTAGGGTTTTCTATAAGAAGCACATAAAGAAGTTTAGTCTTGGCTCGGCGCCTGTGGCTCAACGGGCCATGTACACCTGAGCTGCTGCGTTCGAATCCAACCTGGGCCTGCCAGACAACGATGGCTACAACCAAAAAATGGCCGGGTGTTGTGGCGGGCACCTGTGGTCCCAGCTACTTGGGAGGCGAAGGCAAGAGACTCGCTTGAGCCCCGGAATTGGAGGTTGCTGTGAGCTGTGATGTTACAGCACTCTATCCAGGGTGACAGC